>BOSO01012016.1:3348-18581 GCA_018403395.1 Gorsachius goisagi | reverse complement strand
CTCCTGGTGCTGAGGGCTCCAGAGCTGGACGCAGGGCTCTTCAGTGCTCTGAAGTAAGACACGCGTTGTCTTGTGAAACAGATTCTTAGAAGGACCTTTGGGTGAATAAAGGTGGGGGTTTTTCAGTATTTTCAATTGATTTTTTTAAAAGAAAAAAAAAAAGCATCCTTCTCTACAAAAACCAGAAGCCGCTAAACTCAAAAACCAGACGTCCAAAGTTTCCAGCATCCGTCCGTTGAAAATCACCAGCGGTTCTGAGCATGTTAATATGAAACCGCTGAAGGGATGGGTTCAGGATGGGTTGTGCTGAATATTTACAACACGCAGGGCAAGTAACAAGGTAAAACGGGCGCGGAAAACAGATTAAACCGGGGACAGGGGAAAAACTTCACTGAGATGAGACCCTCGCCCCGTTTGCGATCCCCCCCGGATCCCCGGAGGTACCGACCGACGCCGCTCAGTTTTTCACAGGAAGGATACATCTGTGTTGCTCAACTTTGAGCCGAAACCGCAAATAATTGAACGTGCATTTTATTAAACATACTAGGAAACAAAATTCACCAGCGAGGCTGTCTCGCGCGCTGCCTGCCCCTGCAGAGACGGATCCCAAGCCAAGCAATCTTCTCTAATAGGATGGGTTTGTCATCTCTGGCTCCCGGCCAGCATTTCATTTAGACACCCTCCTGAAGTACTGAGCCCTTCAGTATAAATCACTCTCGGTTTTTACTTTCACAGGCTTGTGACAAATTTTAATAAACAGCGACCCCTTTCCCCCCCCCCATCCACCACCCCCACCCCCTTTTTTCCCCCCCCCCCCTTTTTTTTTTTTTTTTTTTTTTTTTAGGGAGTTTAATTAACTGTTTGAGCGCTCTTAATCCCTCTTGGAAAATACCACCTTGAACTGTTTCCACTGTTTCTAAGAAACTGTCATACCACCTACTGATTTAAGCATTAATAAAAAAAAATAAAGCCTGCTCGGCTGGCGGGGGCTGTCACCATGACTCTCTTCAAACTTCGCCGGGATCCAAGCCCGAAAACGGGCCCCGGGGGGGGGGATGCTGGAGGACCCCAACTCGGTTGGGGGGTTTCGGGAGGGGACGCACGGCGCGGTGGGAGCTCCATCGCTCGCAAGCCGGGCGTCCCAAGCGAGGGCAGACAAGCCCTGGCTGAAGCTGGACCCGGCCTTTCCCTAAATCGCACGTTTTCCCAAGATTCATACTCACTTTTCCCGTCGCCCCCACCCCCAAGCATTCCTTTCGGTAATTACTACACCAGGTTTTAGGTTTCCGCTTCAAACCATTAGTGGAACTGGAATCAGTACAGGCACTTTAACTGTCCTCTTCGTGCACCATTAGCAAGGAAAAACATTTAAACAACTGACATCAGACTGCATTTACATTTAAAATTCAATCTCCAGGACCCTTGGAACAGCGAGATTCAGGCCATGGACGCAGAACAGGGCTGAGTTTTGCGTCGCTTTTGCTTAAGGCTGCTGAAAGACACCGAGGAGCCATCTGAGCCAAGCTTTTTGCTTGGGTTTTTTTTCTTCAAATAAAATCTGATTTTGCCTGTAGCGGCATTTATAAGGGGGGTGGGGGGAAGCTTTCTGCAGAGTTTTGAATGTCTCGAAAGACAAGACTTAACAGGAAACGGTGAGGAAAGCCTACGGCAAGTACTTAGCTAATACAGGCATCACAACACTTTTTCCACAACCTCATGCAGTCATTTCAAGATAAAATTCCCTGTCAAAAAAAAAACACCCCAGATTAATTCAAAGGTAACGGGGAAGGGGGGGGGGGAAGTGAAGAACAAGTGATTTATGGCAAAAATACCTTAAGTTTCTCTACGTGTTTCACATCCAATCATGCTTTAATTGAAAATAGCTCTTTCCCCCCCCCCCCTTCCACAAAAGCTAATTTAGGGGAGCACAGTAAAGAAAAGTTTAAATATTTCCACCAAATGAGTTTCTGTTCCAGGCTTTGGCAGAGCAGAGCAGCTGCTAATGGTTTCAGACTGCCACAAAGAGTTCAATACACACACACACACACACATGCACTCTTGGAAAAAAAAAAAAAAATCAGAAACAAGCTAATTTCACAGCACAGTGGAGCCCACTTAAACAACCAACCGCTCAGTGTATAAGATTTATAAACACACAAGTTCTGCCCAGCAAAGGCTAAAAGACATTTGCAGATGAAGGTGCAGACTGTGTGAGCTTTAAAGCGACGCTCCGAGCCGAAGCCCTCGATCGCGCCAGCTTTACAGCCTGCAAAAGCTTCTGTCACGCATCAAAGTGCTGTGCGGGGCATTGTCTAGCAGGGGGAAATTTTCAAAATAAAGGCCCATTCCCCCTTGTAGCTGAAATAAATGAGGGGAAAAAATAATTAACGTCATCGGGACAGAATGAGATCACTCCGTTTACTCAGCCCAAGCAATAAGGACATTAAGTAAAATATTTTTAAAAGGGTTTTCCACTTCTGGACTAATACAGACATTATCTAATAACTTCTTCCAGGAAAATGATGATCTAATATGCACAGGGAAAAAAAAAAAATATTACCTGATGAAGAGGCAAAATGAAGCACAAACCTACCTGCATCTGCAGCCTACTACAGCACTTGAGGCTAAAAGTAACTTCCTAGCAATTAAGCGAGGGAGGAGAGAAGGGCAATTACACACCAGGTACTACCTAGCTTAGAAAACCCGTGCTGGGGTAAATGGTTTTAAAAGCCAGGCAGTTAATTAGGGCAGCCTGTAACACAGATGAGCTTACCCTGGGTTAAAACTCACTTATGCTGCTTTCTCTTTACTCCACTACGTCAAGCTAAACCCGCTTAAATAAGCCTGCGTTAAGGATTTGCGGCTCTATAGCAAGACAAGCTTAAAACCAGTATTTAGTTCTCGAGTTTCCCTGGAGAAGAGGCTTCAGAAGGAAGAAACGAGTTCATGTGTGGGCAGAACTTGACGTTACGTAGTTGAGATAGCTGCTTCTGTGAAATATATCGTAAAGGCTCCGTTTGGGAAAAGCAGTTTAGATTTCATATAAACACAACCAACGCGGTTACACGATGTTCTTCCCCAGCGAGCCTGCGCACACCGCGCCCTACCTTCCACGATATCCCTCTTGTAGTCGCTATCGTTGTCGCTGTCCGTAGGCCGGTAATAGATGTAAAATCCTTGGATGGGCGTGTTGTTGTTGCTTGATGTGATGTACTGAAAAAGAATTTTAAAAGACTGCGTTGGAGAAGAAAGATTTTAATTGAGTCCCGCTGAGTTGTCATCACTGAATATCTTACCGCCTTGAAATATGTAATTTTTTATTTAATTTTTTTTTTTTTTAGTAAGGTTGCACAAGCAAGGTGTAGGGGGAGGTTTGCCCAGAAGCTGCAACAGGAAAGCGGCTTCTCGATTGCTGTGGATGCGCGGACGCAGCCGAGATGAGCGCGGCGCCGGGCGATCGCACAGCGCCGCAGGAGAGCTCTCCACCATGGAGCTCCTCGGACCAGTGGGAAAAGCAGGGAAAAAGATGAGAGACTGAGCTGGGGTTGCCGCTCTCCTCCCACACCACTTCCCAAACTGCCAGTTAGGGTCTGACCATGAACAACCTGAAAACTTGCGTGATTAATGGAAACGGAGAAGTCAGGACCATTTTTACTTCAGAAAGAGTTAAGGTCGCTCTACAGCTCAGCTCAAGAACGTTTTACTTTAAGTTATGCAGCCTCCTGAGGAACCAGAGGTTATTTTAAGTTTATTATCCTTAACATCTCTTCAGGCTGAGCTAGCAGAGCAAACTAACACTGAGAACTCTACACGTTAAATCCTCCAAAGTGCACCAGGGGGTTAGATTTCAAAACAAGAGCAAAGAATTTCTGCGGGTTTCAATAAGGACTTTAAAGTACTTGTTTACAAAAGACGAGGTAACAGGGGAAAGGAAAACGTTTCTCTAACGCGAAACCTCTACTGGATGCGAGGGAAGACGGCGGGTTTGAAACACGGCGCCCGCTTCCAGCCATCCCAGCCCGGATTGACAAAAGCAGCGGGAATTGCAGGAAACGAAGCCAACTCGCTCGCAACTCATGGCACGACCAGGGGTTTGGACAGAGTGAAGCCCAGCGGTGCCTCTCGCTGTGCCTCTGCCAAAGCAGGTGGACTTCAGGCAGCTGCAGCCCCTCACTGGAGCTGCCAGGGGGGCTCACATCTGGCGTAACCCGAGGAGGTGGTGCCTGGCGTCCCCAGGGAGCTGGACGGGGAGAGAAGGCTGGGAGACGGCGCAAAAGGCAGCAAACAACTGAGAGGGCAGCCTCCGAGGAGGAAAAAGGGGTTGGAAATGGGGAGCAAAGGGTTTGAGAGGCATATGGCCCAATGAGTTACCCGATTCTACGGTACAAGCATGAGGTGTCCTAGCCCTCTTCTAGGAAAAAGATCGTCTCCGAGTCTCGGGGTGGGGGGAACCACCACTCACTACTCCGCAATCAGCTCTTAATCCTTGACTTTTAAGAGCCAAAGCAGTAAAAACTGGCCTGTAACTGCGAGAAGAACAGGAGGCAGTTATACCTACCGTCCATTTCAACATGATCTGAGTGTCACTGATGGCTTCGGTGTAAGCAATGTGAGGTCCTGTGATAGGGCGGTTGGAAAACCGGCTGGTGAAGCCGGCTACTTGGTACGGGCGAGACGCCGCGCTGCGTGGGCTCTCCCCGTAGTTGTTCACGGCAATCACACGGAACCTATACATTTCTCCTTTTAAGGCAAAAGGCAAAAAAAAAGACGACGTTGTAGCAAAACAAGCACTAGAAACAGGACTCAAGGAGAGACTGAAGAGATTAGGGAGTACTTGTGGCACAGCATCCAGTTAGAAGCAGCGCAGGACTCGTTGCCACGGGCTAATGCGGGCAGCGGAAAGATAAACAGCTTCTGAAAGCAATGAGGGAAATCCACTCAAGAAAAACCCAAAGGCTGTTACACACAAGAGGTGGAAATGCCTCCATCGGCTCGGGAAGTCCCTAAACTGCAAACTGGTGGGCACCAAGAAGGTGCTTCGAAGGTTGCCTATCGTCATCCATTCCCCCCGCTCTTGCAACTCTTTCCCCAAACTTTCAGGGCTGGACACCGGGAGAAACCCGAAATCAGGACAGACATTTTCCCATTAATGCATTTTTCTCTTTTTGCATTCCGAGAAGGACAATTAAGTTAAAAATAGCAATAATACACAAGCCTCCTCTCCACATGAACAAGTATTAAATTATGGTGGGTTTGTTGGGGTTTTTTTTATTTTATTTTCCACTTGGAAAGCCAGAAGTCAACTTGAATTCATGTAATGAGCTCCTATTCCACATGAAAAAGCCTAACCGACCAGAAACAGGATAATCCACGCAGAAAGTAAAATGAAACAACCCCAGGGCTGCAGTATTCTCTCAGCAGGAGCGTGGTCATCTAAGCGAAGACAACTCAGGTGAAGGGAAGATTGGTTTTAGTACCTGGCTCCAAGTTACGAACTTCCACAGACAGCTTGGAAGGAGAAATGTTATCGGCTGCAATTAGCCAGTCGCTGTTTCGACCCAAGCGTTTATACTCCACTTTAAAGGCAGTAATGGGGGAGCCACCGTTTGCTCGTGGGATCCACGTGACATAGACGGACGATTCCGATGCTGTGGAGATCGTGGGTCGGTCGGGAGCTTCTGGAACTGAAATGAGAAATTCAGTTACAAGAGGATTAGAGTCAGCCGAAACTTCAGTTTCTGCAGCAAGCAATTGAAGTAGTTGCTGGTGATTAAATTAGACTTTGTATATTAACAAGGAGAATCTTAAATCCTCCTGTAGTCACTACTCCCCTTGCTCTTCTGGGAAAGATGCTTGAAGAGCAGGAAACAGAGGAATCAATTACTTGATCAATATAATCATCAAAAAGGATGTGGTGTGGCACTGCCCCAACCCCCCCTCTACAGGGCAACAGAAAGACGTGCTACGTGAACAGGAAAAATTTGGGTATCATTTTCAAAACACTGAAAATCCCCCCAGACCCAACGAGACTTCGACCCACCCGCTCTGTGTCGCCAGGGGAGCGAGGACAAAGAGCAAACAAAGCATGCAAGGAACGATGTACTTACTGAACTCACTTGAAGTTACAGACAGCAGTGGAACAGAGAGAACGGAAAGAGGTGGTGTTAGTAAATGCGGCGGTAACCGCTCTGATTGACCGACGGGAGCTGTGAGGCTCCACTAAACTACCTTGCATTCATTCACACGGAGCCGGTCGCTGCCGAGAGGAGGAACCGAGCACGGAACAGCAAGCTGGCAGCTTTGGGGGCCACCAAGCAGGCTGAGCATTCGCAGCTGGCCACGCGTGAGGTGTCCCCTCCTGTCCCGGCTCCTCCGATATTTAGTGCTGTCACAAACCAGCAACGCTCCTCACCCGCATCATTAATAAACCTCTCCGCTCCCCTTTGGTTTTTACCCAAACTTGAGACACCAAATCACCTTTGAGGCCTCAGCCCCTGAGTAAATTTGCCTGCACCAGGGCAATGAGCTCAAAGGCTGGGGTGATGAGGAAAAGGACTCTAAACATGCTGTTTTCACTGGAAACCAGACTAAAAATCACACCTACTGGGAAGCGGTTGTTTCTTCTTGCCATCAGAAACAAGCCCATCCCTGGGAAGCCACAGGAAAACATTCAGAACAGATATAATCCACTGTGAGAACTTAAAACTCTGACACAGCCATTTCCCATTTCCCCCTCTTCCCCTGGATCCCTCACCGTGGAAGAGAAAACCAGAGTACTCAGCGAAAAGCAACCGCGGGTTTAAAAACGAGCGGCAAGAACGCGGGTTACAGGTGAAAGACATCTCATTTTCTGCGAGCCACGCGTGCAGGTAACAGCATCCTTTGAAATATTGTACGTTCACTAGTTCAAGGCATGCATCTGCTAAATTCATCGCTTCACGTGCCCCAGCACAGGTGCCAAAGCCTGTAAGAACCGCACTGCTTACTACCTGGTGACTTGACTTTGCTGTGGGAAGCTGAGGTATCGAGGCAGGTACTGGAAATGCTAACTCACTGTCTGGAATAAGGCAACCTTTCCGTTAATCCCAGAAGCATGAGCTACGATCTTTTACTCTGCAAACATGCAGAAGAGCGGAAAATCTGGCAGATATCCAACCTCGCTCACAGAAGTCCCACAAGAGGGGAAAAAATACGTGTATCAAAGAGGCCTAAGGAATAAATAGGAAATAAAGGAGGGAATACAAGCACCCAGAGCAGGACCAAACACAGGTTGACTTCGATGCATCTGTCTGCAATAGGACATGGATTACAAACAACCCGTACACCTACCTCCGCTGTGTCGAGACAGCTCTGGAAGCACAACACCAAAATTGTTTGTCCCTTCGTGAACGACGGGATGTTTAGGAATGCCTACTGGCGGAGACGGAGCCTGAGTGTTTTTTGAGGATGATGTTCTTTCTAAAAAGAAAAAAAAAAAAAAAAAAAAAAAAATATTCAATAGTACACCAGCTCAGGGATGGGCTGAGAAAACGCTGTTCATTGCCCCTCACGATACGCTCACTCCACAAGATCACTCGCTACGGTGCAGGGGATGAAGCCCCGGCTCTAAATCACAAGGTGAAGAGTCAGGACAGCAATTAGGGAGTTTCTTCAGGGCAGCAAGAGAGAAGACATCCCCCACCAGCCCAGGGACTCGTGTACTAGCGTCTGCAGTACCGCACTTCGCAGCGATGCTGCCGGCTCCCGCCTGGGTTTCAAAGCCCTCTCTCATCAGGAAACCACAACAAGTGGTGAAAACTGCACACCGAAATCCTCATCTAGGAAAAGAGGTTCAATAAAAACGCTGTGGAAGCTGGGTTTGGCTACAGCTGGACCTGGGATGAGCAGAGATTTAGGCTGTGGCAGTACGTACGTATCAGGAATTCACAGATTTCACAAATACATTACACTCCTAATAAAATTTTAAGCTCTCTGGTTCTTACACAGAAGTATGGAGAATTTGTTTGTGTGCTCGAGTACAGCCACCAGCGTCCAGGCTTGAAAGAAAAAAAAATTGCTTTGATTAGAAATGCTCTTTTGCTTGTCTCTGTCTGCATGCAACTATCAAACCAGCTGGCTTCTGGTCAGCTGAGATATTTTCACCGAGGTGTCTGCAAAGCAAACCAGAGGCAGTTTTGTCGAGATATGAAAGCTTGATGGTGCAGAGAGTTTCTTTTGTGGTACTCTGAAAAACCTGAACAAGGACAGGCTGGCTCCCTGACTTGGCTCCTTTAAGCAAGAGGAACCTTACAGAATAAATCTTAATAATCATCCCAAAAATAACATTATCAAGCTTTTAATAGCTTTTACTTACCAACAGCCCTGGTAATGCTCAGGAAAGTTTGCCCCACAGCTATTTCAGTTATTAGAGGCTGTTCTTTAGCAATTAAATTGCCGAGCATTTCATATACGGTTTCGCAGACGACATGCCGTTGATGTAATTTAAACAAATGTCCTCTCGAAAGCCTAGGACACAGGGAACATTGTGCTGCGCCTACCTTTGCTGGTGCGAAATGTCAGCATGGCGGGCTGGCCCTCGCCAGCAGCACTCCTCGCCACCATTAAAACCTCGTAGAGGCTGGAAGGCTCCAGCTCAGTGAGGCGCAGCTCGTTCTCGCTGCCAGGGACGCGCACCGTGTGCCAGCTCCCCGCTGCGCTGACGCCGTCGTCCAGCTGCACGGGACAGGGAGAGAAAGTTCAACATCATTGCCCAGAACCCAACGGAACGCTCAAATCCCTCGGCGCTTCCACGCACGAGCACCCAAAGGACCTCTGCCACGTGCCAAAACTCCTTATCTTTTCCTCCATCCACCTATGGTTTGTCTCCAAGCGCTCCTGCCACAAATCAACACTTTTGCAGCTACCTTCGCAGCGCTCCTTCGATAAACTTGGCTTATTTTCCCTCGCCATCCACATGCGCGCACTTGTTTTCGGAAAAAAACAGTCATTTACACTCATGGCTCAAACTAGCAAGAGACCAACTGATTTTAAAGACTTCAATCAGCCTTTTGCTATGTGTGTGACATTAAAGGGCTGGACTCAGCACCCTTAATGAGAAAGATATGTTCCCTGAAGTATCCCAGCATTTTAAAGTATTTATTGGCTAAAATGGGCAACAAAAAGTACGTCTTAGTTACTTCTCAAGGCTGGAAAAAAAAAAAAAGTCAGCAGAGAGACCAAAGATGTGTTTTTTATTAATGCATGTTTCCTATTTATTTATTTTTTAAAATAAAAACCCCCTTTCTAATAGTGAAATCACCAGCTCCATTTACGAAAGGAAAGAGATGCAGGGTAGTCTCTTAATGCTTGACCTTTGCAGGAAAACATTATCCCAAATCCCAAAGGAAAAGACAAAGATTCTACCAAAAATAAACTACTAAACAATATAAGACTTTAATAAAACATGGAAGGCAGCTCTAAACACTGTGGATTATCAAAGGTTACGTCCAGAGGTCTTCGTTCAAACGTTTTCTTCTGAAGCGACCACTCTCCTCATGCTTTTATTCCCCCAATTATTTTTTTTTTCTCCTCTAAAAAGAGGGGAATCAATAATTTAAAGGCACAAAGAGACCACCACCCTCAAAAAGCCTGGTAAATTCCCTGCCGAGAAACGCACGAGCGAGTGCATTTAGCGTGGAAAAGGTTGTTAGGAGTGAAGGGGAAGCATCAAAAAGGCCACAGAAGCATTGAAAGCTTTCCATGCCTGTGTGAACCAACCACCTCTGGATGAGAAATTCTATCAACAGACTTTGGCACGAGGTTTTCAGGAACTAACAGGTCAAAAATCTAAGCGTTTGCTCCAGGCTAAGACAAGATCAGGATGTAGAGGATTAAAAAGCTTATGAAAAATAAACCAGGCAGCTTTGCCACGCAGGCAACTGTTTGCTTGGAAGAACGGGCACGGGCATTGCTTGGTTCTGATTTCAATCAGAGGAGCTCACGGTTGACACCACATTTTTAAGGACGTGGTAGGTACCTGCTCAGGAAACTTTAGCTCGCCTTTGTATTTGGTGACTTCAGTTTATTCATGTCTCTTTGGGACGCAGAGCGGCGAACTCTCCGACACATTACACCAATACTCAGCTTCCCTTCTGTGCACCCAACAGATTCAAGCTTGCTCACACGGATGCATTTTGAACGCCACTGAAGTTGTGGACAGTACGCCCTGGAGCCTCATTCCCTACAGACCATAACAATTCCGTAAAGGACATAAAAGCCCGGGCTCTGCCGAATAAACCTCACTTAAAACTAGACAGAACAGTGTACATGTGACCAACTTCAACTACCCCTAAAATAAGCGGCCACGGTAGCGTTGTGGTCCAACTCCCTCCTCTTTGGCCTGACACCACGTTCTCGTTTACGCCAGCGCTGCAACAATCGCCGGTTCCTTGAGAAACCTAAACCAATAAAATCCATCTGCCACGGCGCACTGCTTCAAGGCTTAGGGAGAAACGTTACCTTGCGGTATTTGACAAAATAGGCATTGATGGGCAAGCCCCCATCCCTCCCCGAACGCCACACCAGGTTGTACATGTCCGGCTTCAGCGTCTGCGGGGGGCTGAGGATGATGGGGGCTTCGGGGGGAGCGGCGGCGTTCGAGGCTTTTTCCGTTGCAGCTGCACCCAAACGCAATTTTGTTGGAGGCGAGCTCGCAAACGCCGTTTCCGCACCGAAATCACCGCCGCTTTCATCGCTCTGGGCAATCTCCACGGGAGCCATTTCTTCTGCTTTCGTGCCAGCTTCTAAGGGAACTGTAAAGGGAGGAGTCTGGTTACATCTTCGAGATGACGTACGTCTGCCCCGCGCAGAGGGGACACTAAATCACGTACGAGCGTCATTTCCAAACAAGCCCTGCTGCCAAAAGCCAGCCCCAGAGATGCCCGCGCAGACCCGAGCCCGCCGCCGAGCTGCACCCTTGCACGACGCTTGTTTTTTCTGGGCAGAACAGTGGGTTTTGGTTTGGTTTTTCGGTTGTTTGGGTTTGGGTTTGTTTTTTTTCACAGCAGCAAAGACAGAAAACCTGAAAGGCAATGTCTGCAGGCACTGTTTGCCCAGTATCTCCAATAAATTAAGTAGCGGCAATGCACGTTAAAAGCAAAAAAACCCATAAAATATATAGCTACACTTGCGACACAAACGGAGTAATTTTAAATTAATCACAGTTGTACAAGGAACTTTTCATGGCCCGAACTGGCGTGCACACAAGAGGACATTCTCCTACCTCAGTTTCTGAGGTTTTAGCTGTAATTTCGATCAGCTTTGAAAGTCGCATGACTCGACTGCTTCATTTGAAAATTTATGCTGAGAATAAACCCAGTTTACAGGCAGATCTAACATGCAATTTAATACCAACGCATTTCTAGCAATCCTGCTCCAGCCTCCTCCATCCTATTTACTTTGTCTGGTATAAAAAAAAATAGTGTATATATATATATATATATATATATATATATATATATATCACATCAGTAGTTTGAAAGAGGCCGCGAGACAAAAAACCCCCCACAGTTTGGTCGATGCAGGGCTCGTCAGCATTCCAGGAAGGAAAGGGATGGCAGGTTGGCCATCTGAGATTACGCAGGACGAGTAAATGTCAGTGCTCAAAAGGAGAACGTTTGGGGGCCAGCGCAGCTCCTCAAGGTTGCACGCTGCAGCGCCGGGGCTGCCAGATGTTCTCAGCCCTGTCCGTCCTTTCAGATTTGTGTTAGGTTTATGTTAGGTGCTGGGGTCTGGAAGGGGAAGGGAATGAAGAGAACTTGGTTTACAAAACAAACAAATTCCTTGGTAATGTAAAGCCTAGGCAGCGTTAGCCTGGCTGACTCGGATTCCTCCAAACCTCCATTAAAATACCAGCAGCAAGTGTGGCTGCTATTTTTGGCCACTTTTTAAAAAGCTGGGAAGGAAAGTTCTCCTTTCAAATTGAAGACACGCTCTCAGCAAGCATTCCCTGTTTGTTTCTTCCTATTTATTTAAGCAATGCCACAAAATTCGGAGACGGGAAGAAGGGAACAAGGCGGGGAGGACGTCCCCAAAGCCAGATGGAGTTTGCTTAAAACGCCAGACGCCCCCAGAGCGATCTCCAAGCGAAAGGGTATCTGCTACTGTCAGCGAAGCGGTGGGAAAGGGATGCACCGCCGTGCGTTAATATTGGAAACAAATGCCGTCTCGGCTCGAGGAGGCAGAAGGCCCAGGGCTTTGGGGTGGACCCGGAGGATTTGTGGGTGGGCACGGCTCGGTTTGACGCCTGCTGGCATGGGGGAAACGGACTCTCGCGCGGGGAGAATTAAGCTGTGGTTTAGGCTGGTGACAGGAGACCTGCAGTCATTGCTGTGTTTATTGCCGCGAGAGGGGAGGCGTCTCAACAACTGGCAAGTAGCTGGTATTTTTGCTTTGGAAAACAACCCCCGGGGTAACAATTTCCATTAAGCAATTGGGATCTAAGCTCTTTTTGCTAAGTTTCTGGCATAATTGCTACCCATATAAACCAGCGCATCAGACCTCTCTGTGCTGCTGTGTCATTATGCAACTTTTTTCGGCTGTTGCTTTTAGTGCCATCCCTTTCCCCTTAGCCACCGAGACTTGCTCCTCTTCCTCGGCTTCCCAGCCCCACTGCGAAACATGAGCAGCACCAGCGCCCAAAATCCTGCCTTCGACAGCAACCAGAGAAGGACCGAATGTCCCAAATTTGGGCGTTAAAAGAATGTATTCATAGCTTTTACTCACATTCTCCATAACAACCAGTATTTTACAGCTCGCTGTCGCGTCTCCCCTTCAGCTGCCTCATTCTGAAGGTAAAAACCCCTCAAAGTTTTCGGCCTCTCCTCCCGCAGAAGCGATTCCACACCCCTACGAACCCACCCGCCATGTTTCCCAGCACCTTTCCTAGTTCTCCTACACCCTTCTTGAAACAGGGGTGCAAACACGCAAGCGGATTCCAACCCGCTGGCGTGCCCTGGGTTTGCACGGCAGCAGAGCAACCTTGGGATTTTGTCTCCGCTGGGCAAACAGGTCGCGTTCCCAGGCGTTGCCTCCCTGCTTCTTAAACAACCGGAGGATCTTCCCTCCGTGCCAGCTCTCCAAGTCCCCCAGCACAGGCTGGGAAAGCTTCAGCCTGCTCCCCGCTGTGTCACCCACCTACCGATGATAAATGCTCCTCTTTCCCTGCGTTTTACCCCAACCTGCCTGCTCCTCAGACTTCCTTGGAGCCTATTTTTCTCTCCCATTTCCATCTCCAGTTATTTTGGAGAATGAACCCCGCGTTTTAGTAGCTCTGGGAAACTACTGCCATGCATGCAAAACACCGCGACTGTCTAAAAAAGACTTAAAATAAGCGCCATGGGTCCGGGATCCTACAGCTATCATCTGACACTGCGGTGGATTCTCACTTTGATGGAGGCTTAAGTTGCCCTGCCTGCTTTTAAGACCGTGCAATGAATCACGTCGTGGAATAGATCCAGCAGAAAGAAGAAGAAAAAAAGATCAATTTTTGCAGCCAAATAAGCTCTCTTACTGTGTGCTTGCACCAGGCAAATCACAGGAGCGAGCTGCCGTGGCTGAGAGCTGCTTACGCTGATCCTACCGCCAAAGAAATGCCCTGGAATCCCAGCTTCAGTCCCTCAGGTGCTTCCAAGTGTTACCTGGCACGAATTCTTCATTAAAACATCTCAATGTTTGAGCGTGTCTTTTGGCAGGGTTGGGAACTGTTCTACAACCCTAACAGCTCCCAGAAACTACTTAAGGACTTTTATATCAAAACCAAATGCCTTAACCACCCTCCGCACCATAATCAGCAGCTAGTACAACATATTAGAAACCGATCAAAGTTAATAAACAAAACATTAAAATTGAACTTGCTGCCATAAAATTCCGAGGCAGAGCTGTGGGGGCTTTTCTATTTGACACAGACTGAATTCCGGGATGACTTTTAGTTTTGTGTTTCCACTCAGCAAGGTCCAACAATAACTTAGTTATAAATTATATAAATTATAATAGTTATAAAGCTACGCGGTAGGACGGCTTTTTTGAGGTCTTTTCTTCTTCCTCTAAGTGAACCTTTAAGCACCCTTTCAAATTATTTACACGAGTTTTAAACTCTCATCGGCGGTAACGGAGAACTTCAAAGATGGGGCCACATATTGAATTCCACTGACCTTAAACCCCACTGACATTCAGCTGAATTTACCAAGGCAAGATGCTGAAAGGGCTGAGAAACTTAAGTCACCTCACGTAACCAAAAATCTGTACCTTAGCTCTTGTGAAGGGAGCTTAAACCTGTTGTTAAAATCACATAACATTCCAATGTGAAGAAAGGAAATATCTCCTTCCCCATCGTGCCTTTAGTGTAGGAACTGCCTTTTCCCAGTAGGAATTTCAAGAAATAAGAGACCCCACCCTTGGATAGTTTTTTATCATGCTGAGTCCACGCAATACGTGCAGCCGTTTCTGCTCTGCCCAAGGCGGAAGGGAGGAACTGGTCCGCAAAGCTTAGACTCCTCCGCTTCATTCCCCTGGGATACCCACACCACCTACCTGCTGTTGCTTTCTTATTTTGAGGCATTTCTCACCTAAATCAGGGAGCTGACAGCGCAATTTTGAGCTTACCGACTGTAAGGAAGGCTTTTGACATCGCGGAGCCGTGCTCGTTGATGGCTTCGCACGCGTACTCCCCGGCGCGCTCAGGAGTCACGTTCCTAATGTGCAAGGAGCTCGAGCCCGCTTGGGACATGGAGAAGTAGGTGGGCTCCGCGACGGCGCGGCCCGGCGCTGCTTGAGGAGGTTTCTGCGGTTTTGAACGAAGCACCTGGGAAGGACGGCCGGCCACAAGTCCTCTGCTGTCGTACCAATGGATCACGGGAAGGGGCAGGCCGGTGGCATTGCAAGACAGCGTAACGTCCCCACCATCGATCACAGTGGCGCTTGCCGGCGGAGAGACTATAACTGGCCTAGAGCCTTTGCCTAGGGGGAAAAAGAAACCCCAAAGAATGAATTTGGCTAAGGAACATGATGCTTAATGCCAAAATGAGTCAATACCATTTTAAAAAGGCACGCATGCTTCTTTTTAACCAATTTAACAGTTATTTCTTCTCTAGACAGCCTCTCCAGACTTCCTTTTCAGACCGACGGAGACTCATGCTTAGAGAAGGCTGATAGAAAGCTACACTCAAACCACACTTCAAATTCTCTAAATAACGAAG
>BOSO01012013.1:0-19449 GCA_018403395.1 Gorsachius goisagi | reverse complement strand
TGGACACAAACTGAAACACAAAAGGTTTCAGTTGAATATGAGGAAAAACTTCTTTACTCTGAGGGTGACGGAGCACTGGAACAGGCTTCCCAGGGTGGTTGCGGAGTCTCCTTCTCTGGAGATATTCAAAGCCCGCCTGGATGAAGTCCTGTGTAACATGCTCTAGGTGGCCCTGCTTTAGCAGGAGGGTTGGACTGGATGATCTCCTGAGGTCCCTTCCAACCCTTGTAATTCTGTGATTCTGTAATTCTGAAGACAACTAAAGCTAAGCTAAGCGTGAACACTAATTAGATGGTCACACTTGGTCTTGGATCCAAGGATTAGGCCTTGGGCCTCTTTCTACTTTTATTTATTTACGTACACACAGCCCTCCATGTGCAAAGTGCTATATTAAGGTACTTGGGTTTTCACACTGCTTTCTCCACACTTCCTTACTGAGTAACAGAGATGTCCTTCTGCCTACTGAACTGTATGTCATGTATTCACATTGTTTGACACTTAAGTACCTACTTGCGTTTTGTAATGAAAGAAGGTCCATGGCTGTTTTTTTTTTCAATAGCACTTTCATCTAAGGAATCTAATTTGTGGCCATTGTTCTGCCAGAATCACTTTTATTTTATTTTTTTTAGATCTAGCTCTTAGGCCATATTATAAAATATATTGTGGTGGCTAACTCTCATTCACATGCCCTTAAATGTCTGTTCCTTACTTCCTACTCAAGTTTGGAAACTGAAAAGACTGAATTAGTTGATATTCAGCTGAAGCAAGCTAGAGTGATATCAGAAGGGAGGGGAAGAAGATTAGTTAGTGTCTGTATTTGAAACAATCATTTTCTGTTTGACACTAAAAGTCAAAGACAGGTATGGCTTCTAGGTTTTGGAATACATCTTTAACCTTTATTTGTATCAGTAATGCAAATTTATTTCTGAGGATTTTCCATTGTTCTATAATTATTTTCTATGCACTTCTTGCCCCTCAATTGCCTTAATACAATGTAATCTTTAAAGGTTGTACAAAAGTGTGAAGCAATGTCATCATTCTATTACTTTGCTGTATCACATGCTGAAATATTTAACTTCTGCTCTCTAGAGCTTGCATCAGATTCCTTTCTTAAAAACCACCTGCCGTGGAGTGAGCTGCCATGAGAAAGATGAGCCAACACAGTTAATTTTTAGATTAAAATATTTAGGAGTTGGCAAAAAAAAATCTTATTGATGGAGTTATGTAACCTGGAATTTATTTGACTTGTTGATACAGTCACTCTTTTAATTAGTATTCCTATTAACAATTTGAGAAAAGAGACCATGTGCTTAATACCACTGAGATAGCTCAGCACCTCTGAGGTTTTTTTTCTCCCCAGAATAGAGTCTGGGCCAAATGGTAAAACTGGAATGGCTGCTGCTTCTAGATCTATGGCTAAAATTAAGGAGTCAATCGCCAATAATGTTAACCATAGTGCTCACACAGTGCTTTTCTGAGTGCTAACTGTAGCAACAAAAAAAGTTTTTCTATTTTTCTTTTTAGTGTATAAAATTGGATTAAGTCCAGCTTCTATTAAAAGCTGTCAGACATGAAGCACCAATTCTCAAGACTTGGTATTGAGCCAAAATAGATGGCTCATCACTTTCTCACTTGCTTTACTCATATGAGAGAAAAATACCACAGCCAAATGGAAAAGTAAGTTTACCAGCACCAGAAAACATGCAGCAAATTGTGACAATATGCTGATACAGAAGTAATTTCAAGGTTAAATGTTCCTCATTGTGAATGTTCTGTTTATATGGTTTATAGGCAGTTTTGCTCAGTGCTAAGCTTTTAAAACTAAAATAAAGCAATAATTTTCATAGAAAATGCACTAAAGCTTCATTGGTATCTACTTGCTTTAAACAGGTGGAAAAATGGTGTCAAAGGTGTCCAGTACAGATGTATGCATTTAATTACAGACATCTATGTTTTGCAAGTTGAATGATACACAAGGACATTTCGTCTTTTGATTGAGGGTTGTAGGAACTCCCAACAAGTGTAAATTTAGTTAAAGCTAGAAAGCCTCAAACTGCTTAAAACCGTATGTAACTACTTGAACATAGGTACAGAGAACAGAACTTACACAAATCCCTGTTGACTGCTCCCTGCGGTGACACTGGCAGTTTATATCTTCTTCACAGTGTGTCCTAAGAACTGAATTCTATCTCTGTCCCATGAAACAGATTCAGGGAACTAGAGAAAAGCTGATGAACTGTTCAGCAAAAGAGCTTGTGTCTTTCCCTAGTTACAAACATAAGTAGTCCCTAGGCTTGTTATATGATCCAAAGCATGTATATAATCTTGCCAAGTGACTCAGAATAGAAAAAAACATTCCTGCATCACACACCTGGACCTACATGTTCCTAGTAATGTGCTACTAATCAAAAATTACAATGAGCCAATCAAGCTAACACTTGGATAGGCTGTTTCTAGGCAAAACTATGGAAATGAAGATGTGTGATTTATTTATTAAAGAATTATAGAGAATTAATATAAATAATGACATTTGACTTCATTTTGTGGAAAACAAAGGTTTTCAGACTGATTGTATTCTGTGTTGAAATTACAAGTTTGGTTTACAAATTCAGCTATCTAAATTAAATAAATTAAATACCATTAGAATTTTTAAAGGTTTGAGTTTTATAACTGTGCCACATTGTGGATTGAAAAACTAAAGCTACCTAATAAACATGACTGTCAGTAGGAAATTATCATCAAATTATGAAGATCAAATGCTGGTGATAATTTAGCTTTGCAGAAATGATGGGAAAACAGTGGAATTTATCTTCTTTAATGATGAAATTTTAAATACTTGAATGAAATTACTGAGCCACATCAGCTGAAATTTAAGCCACATCTATCATAGTGGGAGGAAGACTATACATGGTAATGGTAGTGCCTTAAACACCAGGAAAAATATAATTGGTGATCTAAGATATTACTGCCCCCATCTACTTCATCTTTCCCTTATAGAGAGCAGCTTGTACAGTGCAGGCTGAAAAAAAAAAAAGAAGGAGGAAAACAACCCAGATATTTTCATCTTAGATGACCCATTTCACAGCCTGGAAAACTAATACAAAGACCCTTTCTATAAGGCTTTGCACTAGGCACTTGAGCTGTAGGCAGATTTTTGCAATCCTTTTCAAGATTCCCAGGTTAGGCTGTGCTGCCTTTTCATTAATACTGGCTCTGCCTTACTACGTCAATGATGAGCTTTGTCTTCCTACACCTACAGAAGGTTTTAGCAACTACATGATAGCCAGTTGCATAGCAGCTGTCCTTGATTCATAACCTACTTGTTTCATAACTTACTGTTTTTCCTCCTGACCATGCCAAGAAAGTCACTAAAACTTAACCAGAATTCATGATGCAAATTTCTGTATTTATCTGAAAACTATCTTTATTGTCAATTCTGTCTTGTCACTTAATATGTGGAGTAGGTGATGAAGATGGAGGGAAATTTAAAAAAAAAAGATAAATCTGTAATCTTTTGTTGTCACTCATGACTCATTAGTAAACAGCAAAGTCTTTGTTCAAGAAAAACAAATTCCAGGTTTTTAACTACAGAGTTTCACACAAATACCTTTAAGAAACTCAAGCTTGTCTAAGATTGCACAGTAGACTGCTCTGATGAATCAGCACATCTGTATTCTTATTGTCTTATTACTTAAATAATATACTTGCTTATAGTGACTCTCTTCATATTTATAGCTGTCAGTTTCTCTGACATCTTGTCTTCTGTGTTTGTCACATGATAGCCATGGTGTTGGCTATCAATATCTTCAATACCTTGGACCTATACACATATGGGCTGTGACAGTTAATCAGTTAGTGTGAATGTGGTTATACTAAGGAAATAGATGAGCCCTGGATTAATTCAAATATTAATTAAACAATAATAACTAAAATAAATAGTAAAAAATAAAGTAGAATCATAGACTTATAGAATGGTTTGGGTAGGAAGGGACCTTAAAGATCATCTAGTTCCAAGGATTCATTCTACTAGATCAGGTTGCTCAAAGCCCCATTCAATTTGGCCTTCAACACTTCCAGGGAGGAGGAATCCACATCTTTGGGCAACTGGTTCCAGTACCTCATCAGCCTCACAGTAAAGAATTTTTTCGTTATATCTAATTTAAATCTACCTTCTTTCAGTTTAAAACCATTACTCCTTATCCTATCACTATACTTCCTGATAAAGAGTCCCTCCCCATCTTTTCTATAGGGCCCCTTTAAGTACTGGAATACTGTTATAAGGTCTCCCTGGAGCCTTTTCTTCTCCAGGCTGAACAACCCCAACTGTCTCAGCCTGTCCTAATAGGAGAGGTGTTCCAGCCTGCCGTTCATCTTCGTGGGCCTCCTCTGAACCTGCTTGAGCAGGCCCATGTCTTTCTTATGAGGGGGCCCCAGAGCTGAACACAGTACTTCAGGTCATGTGTCATAAGAGCAGAGTAGAGGGAAGAAATAAGTCCTTCAACCTGCTAGCCACACTTCTTTTGATGCAGCCCACGATACAATTGTCCTTCTGGGCTGAGAGTACACATTGCTGGCTCCTATTCGCTTTTACATCATAGAAGGGTTTGGGTTGGAAGGTACCTTAATGATCATCTTGTTCCAAACCCCCTGCCATGGGCAGGGACACCTTCCACTAGACCAGGGTGCTCAAATCCGCATCCAACCTGGCCTTGAACACTTCCAGGGAGGGGGCATCCACAACTTAATTACTGGTGGAGCGGTATGAGAAGCAGAAAATTCCTTGACGCTGTGTAAGCACTGCTCATCAATAGCTAAAACATCCCTGTGTTATCAACACAGTTTTGGTTACAAATCCAAACCACCACCATAGAAGCTACCATATAACCCTATACCAGCCAAAATAAGTACACTATTTAGCAAAAACAAACAAACAAACAAACAAACCAATAAAAAAGAAAAAGAGAGAAAGAGAAAAAGAAAGAGAAAGAGAAAGAGAAAGAGAAAGAGAAAGAAAGAGAAAAAGGGAGAAACTAGGGATAGCACTGATTGCTTTTTAAAATTTTTTTATTAAAAGTACAGAGTGTTGAAATAAATAATATAACCTATAGAGAAAACAGTGTGGAACATACTTTCTGTTTTCATTAGGGAAGCTGGAGTACACTGTATATTCATCTCAGAATTTGAATAGGAGTTTTATACTGAAGATAATGTTTTAGTTTTAAAGGAACAGGTGAAATTAATCTCATCTATACTTAGTTTTAAAATATTGTCATTTTTCCAGTGCTCTCAAGGAAATGTCATCATCATGTAAGAAGTTGCTGCAATATTGACTAACATAATCTAAAAAATAGTGATCAGTATTTCAGAAAATCTTGACTGAGACCAATTTTTTTCTCAGATTACTTTAAAAATTAGAGCACAGTAAGAGCACGGGGGACTTGACCTAAGGTGCAGCTTCCTGGACCACTTGTGTGCTCCATGAGAAACACACATCACTGCTTTCAACCAGAATTGCAGCAATGATAGTAAGAAGTCAGAGAATAACATAAACTGATAAAGGACATAAACAACACCAACACAATATGTCTCAAAGAGGGATTTAAAAGTGTCTTCAGAAATTAGTGTAAATTATTTAGAAGACAAAATTATTAAGCTAGCCAGGCACCAGCTGATGACATTTCAGGTTATGCGCATTTTGTATTTCACAGTACCAAATGTAATTACAGCTAACTAGCATGCAACAATGCACTGCACCCCTATGACATATTGTTATACAGTAGATGAATTGTGCGCAAATTTAAAACCAAATTCTGTCTTTTCTAAAGGAACAAAAAAATCTTCTAGCTTCATTTTAGTGAAAATCAAAGTCAAAGAATTGCAAATATAATTAGTTTATGTCCTGCTATGGCAAACTCTGGAGGAGGTGCACAGTTCTGTTCAGTTGAATAGTATTTTTCAGACCAACAGCAGTAAGCATTTCAAGCATTTGCCTTGTAATCACATCCTAACTCAAAGACTGCTTCTCATCAGTAGACTGCTTGTGGGTTGTCTGGAGATAATCCATCTGGGTATATTCAATGGTATGCTAACCTGTGAAGCATATTTGCCTAAGAGAATTTTAAAATACTCAAGGTAGTGTGCTTGAGTGTTTAAAGCCAGGCTGTGAGAATGCAAGATGAATCTGTTCAGGAAGCTAATCTTGGGGCCTTGAGATGTTCTACATGCAAAATATAGATATATTCCATCAGTCTAGTTAAAAAAAAAATTCCTTCTGCATTACAACTAGCAAAATGTTCTAGAGGTATCTCCTTGCGGTTTTCTCAACTTGTTCACTTGAGTGAATTTTATCACACTTAAATTAACTTAGTTTCAGATCTGTCCCTATTTTCACGTGCAAATTATGTTCCCACCTTGAATAGTGACATAATAATGTCTTTAAACTTTTGTATTTCAAACCAATTGTTTTCCTTTTTCAGTCTTGCTACTTATATCTCACTGCAGCCCCTGGGGAGCTGTGCTTTCTTCCTTGCATTTAAAGGTTTATCTTGGAGACAGGTGAAAGGAAGCAGCCTATCTCACACATTTTTACTCTGACACTGATTATATTTTATCATTCTAGAGCTTGCACTATTTAAAGCCACTGGCAGCAAACTGTGATCATCCAAGTTCTGAACAACTTACTCGGGCATCATTTTGATTACCTCTAATGGGAGTTTGGTTTCAAAGGGAATTTTAAACCAGGCTACATAAATGTGGTATATAATGATGCAGATTACCTTAAATCCCTAGCTGATCCAATATTCCAGAAATCTCTCATGTACAAAATACTTTTCTTTTAGGTATGGAATAAAAATAATAATAATAATAATTTAAAAAGTTAATTTATAAAGATTTATAAAGATCAAAGTTCCTTATTTCTTTTTATCACTAATTTTGACTTAGAAACAACATATTGAAATTCAGTTCAAATTTGAAAGCCTGCATCACATCAGTTCAACAGCTAAACAGTTTTTTTTCAGAACTGAACAACATATTGAAGCGATATATTTTATAAATGGCTGTCTATATGACATTTCTGCTAGGTAGCCTCTTTGCAATCTCCTTTTAAATGCAACTGCATTTCCTTGCATATTTTATTTTTTTTAAGTATTGTTCTGATACAGAATTAAGAGTTTTAGTAACTATACATTCTCACGTTTTTCTATAATTTTACACAGGAAAAAAATTCTTTGTTCCATAAATAACTAATAAATATTCTGTAAATTGCATTAGAGTTATGACATTGCAATATTATAAAGCTTACACATGTTGAACAGTGATAAAAGAAAAACTCTGTTAAAAATAATGAACAACAGCAAATATGGGATAAGTGAGAATATAATCAGGCACATTACACCTTTCATGAAAAGAAATCACATTAAGAAGTCATTACTGAAATAGCTTTGTGACCTAAACATGATGTACTTTGTGCTGAAGTAACACAAACCTGGAATTTAGATTTCATGGTTTTAAATGGCACCACACAGAACTTTAAAGTTTTTGTCAAGTTATTGTGTTTGCATTGTGTTCCAGCCTGGAGAAAATGCCTATAACATCATCCTGTTGCAATCTAGAAATTACATCATGGCATCAGTCTACACAAGAACGTAACAATTCTCAAAGCTTAGAAGGACTTACAGAATGTTGTATTGAGGATAATGATAAGTTAGATACAAAATGCTGTGTTAAACTGGGGGGGGGGGGGTGTGTGCATTTCAATCACCTATGAAGGTCCATCATGCTTTGCACCTCCAAAACCTACTTCAGACTCTGTGAATTCACAGTTAAGTAACTCAAATTAATAAGATATTTCTGGAAGTAAAGCATGGGAATATATATTTACTGGAATTTTTCAATTTGAAAATAGTGTTGCTAAGAACTGTGGCTGAAATTATCATTTCCAAAATTAAGATAGTATTGACTGTTCTTGTCCTGTTTCTTTAAACCCATGCTGGAAAATTAAATAAGACATTCCAGTGGCATGTCTCCTGACTTTTTTGACAGAAATATGTAGTCTCAACATGCCTACAAAAGCCACAGTAGAAGTTTAAGCTCTAGTAATAGAATTACATTAGTGGATCAACCTAAACTTTGGAATACAAACTTAGAGAATTTATTACATCTTCACTTTACTGCATCAGCATCTTGGGAATAATAAAGATTTCTGATGGCATATAATATCAGTGCAATAAATAAATAAAATGTGTGATGCTAATGGAAAATAATGTCAGCAGCTCACAAATATGAAGGTGAGGAAAGTCAGAAAATAGTTTCAGTCTGATGCTCCTTTCCATGCACACAGTGTAAGAATACATTGCCATTCTTTTGGGAATAGTCTCCAGAGCACTGGTTGTCATTCATGAACTTGCATACACCACTCGTGCTTAAATACAAATACAGGAATATAACTTTTACCTTTTTATTCCTTCTTAGGAAGGTAAATCTTTCCTTGTAGGAACACAAGCATGCACATGCACATCAAAGGCAGTATTAGCAGCTAGTATTAATCATTGTAAAATCCACAGTGCTGAACAGAAAATGGTGAATAGGAGGAGTGAAGTGTTTTCTACTTCTCTTATTTTCAGATTTTATTTGCAATTTTTTATATTGTGCATGTTAAAACAGAAGCATCAGGACCTATTTTCCAGAAGGCCTTTATCCATTCTTAGACTGAGAAGAATAAAATAGGAGAACAAATCAAACAGGGAGAGAAATAATAGCATATGGGGTGCAGATGTCAAGGTGTTTGCAGTTGGGTGGCTGCAGGGGTCGACTTTGTGGGGAGAGGTGTTGGGAAAGAAGTGAAGCTGAGCCTGGGAATGGGGGAGAAGACAGGTGTTATGTTATGTTTCCATTTGTTTCTCCCTGCCCAAATATATTGTAATAAACAATGAATTAAATTATTTTCCCCCAGTCGAGGCTGTTTTGCCAATGCCAGTAATTGGTAAGCAATCTCCCTATCTTTATGTCAACACATGACCTTTCCCATCCTATTTTCTCCCCCTGCAATGCTGAGGAGAGGGAGGGAAGGAGCGGCTGGGTGAGAATTCAGCTGTTAGCCAAGGCTAACCCACCACAAACATTTAAGATGTCTTTGTTTTCTTGTGTATAAAATTATACATCAACTGTGAAATCCCTGTACATTAACCAATAGATAACAATACACGATTAATAACATTTTTTATTTGCATCCAATTTACCTCTTTTAACAGAGTGTTATTTAACTATACATTTTCTGCACTACTGAAACTTTTCCAAATAGATCTTTACTTTGTTTAATAATAATAATAATAAAGTTAATAATTAAATATTACACCATTTAATTCATTCAACATTTGCATTAAAAACATGCTTGGCATTTCACAAACACAAGTAGAAACTATTTCTGCGTTCTTAAATTAAAAGCAGTATTCCAGTGAAACTAATTTGAAACAAATTTTAATGAACTAAAAGATAGAAGCCTGGATTACACAAGTCATTTCAGGTCTCTACATAGATGGTAGAAAAAGTTAAGCACCTTCGAAAAGTACTTCAACCCACTCTAGATGACTTATATAAGGCATCCACCTTTTGGTAGCTAAAGTCAGGTGAGAATAACCCTCCCAGCCCCAGATGAGATTTTTCCAAAGATAAGCACTACATGAACACCAATAATTATATTTCATAATCAATGTTCTGCTAAATGCATATTCTCTTGGGTAGGATCTTGATACAAATGCTACAAAATACATCTACAGATAACAAAAGGAGAAGGGACAGTCAGAAGTGATGATACATATTTGTTATTCAAATAGTCCATCATCAGGGATAGATCTCTTATAAACAGATATATAGAAAGCTTATCTGTTCTTCTGTTGTGTTAGATTTCAGAGATGTACTGCATAAGACTGAGTACTGAAGATTATGTTACAACTGTCAGCATGATGCAGATGACATGAAATGTTTTTCACTCTTTGCAATGAATCAAAGACAGATTAATAGGTTGGAGCTGGATCCAGGGCTGGGTGCACTTATTGAAAATAGAGACATTAAACATCTTCCTGAGATGAAAAATTCAGGTAAAAAGAGCTCCTTGAAGATTTTTCTTTGGGGTACCAGAACATCTCCTGTATTCCCCAGTTACCCTGGGCAAACAAACTTTGTTTGTAACTTTTCCCCAGTACGTGTACTTTTAAAAATAATCTGAAAACCAAGTATGCACTTAGCTGTCCTAATCAAATTTAGAAGACACCTGCATAAGGATGCATTACAGTGCAAAGTTGGGGGATGGGGAGGCATGTTTAATCCAATTTTTATGTAAAACTAGATGATATATTACCTAAGGCATCCTATGCGACAAACTAACATCCTAGTTCTGTGAAGGTAATTCATGCACTTACTCCTCCTTTTTCCCCTACCTAATTTTCAGTTGTATTGCCTCAGGTGAATGTCTGCTTCCCTCTGTACCTCTAATACATTTTTCAAGGTAACTGGCTTTCAGGTAGGTGTACTAGGGTTCAGTTCATCTCATCTTAAAATAGATAGTTAAAATAGGCCAAATTAAATGGAAGGCTAAACTGCCAACTCAGATGGGGATTTCTATACTGTACGATAGCACAGTTCAGTGAGGTGAATCCCACCTCTGCTGTACTATTTTTGGGGTGTTCTATAGCTTATAGAAATACATAATTACCAGGGTGCATGTGTGTCTGTATGGAGGACTCTTCTATCAATTTCATTGCTGTTCTTCTCTTTCTTAAATAGAAAATTAAGAGAAATTTAGGTTATCAAACATGAAGAAAAATGGGCACATATATAATTTAAGTAAATAAAACCAAAAAAGTAAAATTCCTTTATTTCAAAACAAAATTTTAAGGGTTAAGGTATTCAGATACTATTTAACTATTTATCAGCCAGATTCTCTAGAAATTCTGAGCTACTTCCATAGTTTATCCTAATTCTGATAAAAGGTTTATATGATTATATGAGAAGATTTGGGGGTTTGTTTGACTTTTTTGTACATATATTGCATCAGATTTCAAAAGAGATAAATTAAGGGGTTAAAAACTGGCTTGTATCAGGAATAGTGTGGCCAGCAGGAGCAGGGAAGTGATTGTGCCCCTGTACTCGGTGCTGGTGAGGCCACACCTTGAATACTGTGTTCAGTTTTGGGCCCCTCACTACAAGACGTTGCATTGCTGGAACATGTCCAGAGGAGAGCCACAAAGCTGGTGAGGGGTCTGGAGCACAAGGCTTATGAGGAGTAGCTGAGAGCACTGGGGTTATTTAGTCTGGAGAAGAGGAGGCTGAAGGGAGACCTTATCACCCTCTACAACTACCCGAAATGAGGCTGTAATGAAGTGGGTGTTGGCCCCTTCTCCCTGGTAACAGACGATAGGACGAGGGGGAATGATCTGAAGTTGCGCCAGGGAAGGTTTAGTTTAGACATTAGGAAAAATTTCTTCACAGAAAGGGTTCTTAGGCTCTAGAATGGGCTGCCCAGGGAGGTGGTTGAGACCTCATCCCTGGAGGTATTTAGAAGAAAGATAGATGAGGTGCTTAGGGACATGGTTTAGTGGTGGGAGGCAGGGTTAGGTTAAAGGTTGGACTTGATGATCTTAAAGGTCTTTTCCAACCTAGACGATTCTATGATTCTATATCTAGGAGCCATAGTTGAACATTTTTAGCAGCCCAATGTCCAGATTAGCTCAACAAAATACAACAGGGAAAAAAAATAATCAAAAAAACAACTCTATTTCTCTTACACTAACTTAGATAATGTAAGTCTAGTGAGAAAAGATGGGTTTGTGTTCAATTTTAGCAGGTAATTGGCTAAATGAGTGTAAAATATAATCTGTAATAGATATAAAGA
Source organism: Gorsachius goisagi (assembly GCA_018403395.1). Classification (NCBI taxonomy): domain Eukaryota; kingdom Metazoa; phylum Chordata; class Aves; order Pelecaniformes; family Ardeidae; genus Gorsachius; species Gorsachius goisagi. Next base: position 7,559 of record BOSO01012013.1, on the reverse strand, counting down.
AACCTAGAGCTTTCCTTTAATGGAAGGAAGAGCTCAGCAGTCTTCCTCTGTTATTGAAAATACTGTGAAGAAAGCAGGACTAGTCGGTGAGGTGGCTGTTTTTTTAGACTACGTTGCTATGTGAGTAAGCTCAAGAATATCTTATATGTACTTTTCTGGAAGTCAAAGAGGGTGAATGTCCAACTACAGGTACATAGAGACTGTGGCTGTCAGAAAGATGATTTCTGCTATACATGAGCAGACTATCTGTGGATATCTTGATTTTGCTTATTTCAGTGTTCTAACTCATTAGAAATAATTTGTTATTTTATAAAGAACTGATTAATAGCTAAGTAATCATTTCAACATATGCATTAAGTGTTCATGAAGAGGCGTGTATCAAGGCAATAAAAACAATGACATCATCTATGCCCATACCCTCAGAAATGCATGCATACAATGAAGAAAACAGTTTAATTTTAATTGGATGACGGAATACAAGATAAGTCATCATGTACAAGTATCAGTAACAACAGATATGGATAGGACAGGAGAGCTGCATATTATAAATTCATCAGTTGTGTTGTTTCTGTGTAATTTTGCGTCTACTCATCTGAAGGAAATGTCCCTTCATTATGTTTCCATGGCTATCTTCCCCTCTCTTATCTTTGTTTGTCAAGATCCAACTGATGCATGCATTTTATGTGATAAAATAGCACCAGTTAAGGTTTTTACAGCTGAGCGGCCAAACTGTGGGGAATGGCTGTAAGGAGAAGGGAGAAAGAGGGGGGAAAACAGAAAAGAGAGAAAGACAGTATTTGTCTAAAGATGCTTCTTTTACTCAATGTTTTCAAAATTTTTCCCAGAAACACGGTGATGCACTTTGTGAAGTCTTCTGCAAACTGAAGTCAATATTTTATTGCAGACTTGTGTGAACACTTTGCTCTACTGCATATTCCTTCTTTAGACCATATGCATTAGTAGTAGCATAGATCAGATTAGATGACAAATTTATGTGAATAAAAGCTGTAATAAAACTTTGTTAAAAAATTGTTATTTAAGACAATGAAAATTTTCCATATGTATAACTATTGCTAATGTTAAAGAAAAGTATCCTCATACTTTTTTTTCTCCTCCTAGATAAATACAGAAAATATAAATGTCTAATCTGGTGTTCTTTGACTTTAGCTGAAAAGATAATGTGTTAAATATAATGTGAGAATAACTTTGTGGCTGTGACATTTTAGTTTATTTGACAAAATGTTTGATTTTATTGGATGTCTGTTGGTTGCTTTTGGATCATATGCAGCTGTCCAGGTCTCTGGCTGCAGGGAGTGCCTGAGCCTGTCATGCAGGGGGGGCAGGACAACAGCTGTCTCTGGTGAGACCAGGTGGATGATCTGCTCAGCCTGGTGGCAAAGCTGAAAGAGGAAGTGGAAAGGTTAAGGAGTATCAGGGAATGTGAGAGGGAGATAGACTGGTGCAGCCACACCCTACAACCCCTGAGGCCAAGGCAGCAGATGGAGGCTCCGCAAGAAGCAGAAGTTTCCCTACCCTCTTGCCACAAAGAAGAAGCCGGGGGTAAAAGAGACGAGGGGAGAAAGAAAACAAGACCCTGCTCAGGGAGACAGATGTAATCCCTCCTGGCCTCCCTCACCTTCCCCGTTGCCCTTACACAACAGATAAGGGGCCCTAGAACTTGAGGGCCAGGCAAATGAGGATGTAGGTGAAGGTCCACAGGGTTGGCTAGGGTGAGTCAGTCACCCCCACACATTAGGACTGTCTCTGTTAAGAAAAAAAAGGCGGGTAATTGCCATAGGTAATTTCTTTCTGAGGGGAACAGAGGCCCAATATGCGAACCAGACCCATCCCACAGGGAAGTCTGCTGCCTCCCTGGGGCCTGGGTTAGAGATGTTACTAAGAAACTCCCTGATCTGGTATGGCCCTCTGATTATCACCTGCTATCGGTTATTCAGGTTGGCAGGGATGAGGTTGTGGAGAGAAGTCCAAAAATGATCAAAAGGGACTTCAAGGCACTGGGGTGATTGGTTGAAGGATCAGGAGCACAGGTAGTGTTTTCCTCAACCCCATCAGTGGCAGGGAAGAATACTGAAAGGAACAGGAAAACTCACCTGATTAATAGGTGGCTCAGATGCTGGTGACGTCAGTGTAATTTGGGTTTTTTTGATCATGGGAAGATTTAGACAGCACTGGGCCTGCTGGTGACAAATGGAGTACAACTACCTCAAAGTGGGGAAAGGATTCTCACTCAGAGTTGGCGGGGGTCATCAAGAGGGCTTTAAACTAGGTTCAAAGGGGGAAGGGGATATAATCAGGATCACTAGAGAGGAGCCTAGGGGTGGCACCCCAGTGTTGGGGATGAAATCGATAGCCCAGCTAAAGTACATCTAGATAAATGCACGCAGCATGGGCAACAAACAGGAGGAGCTGGAAACCATTGTGCAGCAGGAAAACTATGATATAGTTGCCATCACAGAAATGTGTTGGGACAAGCCACATACCTGGAGTGCTGCCATGGGTGGTTATAAACTCTTCAGGTGGGATAGGCACGGAAGGAGATGTGGTGGGGTAGCCCTGTATGTTACAGAGTGGTTTGATTGCCTTGGTGATGATAGGGTTGAGTGTTTATGGGTAAAAATTAGGGGAAAGGCCAACAAGGCAGATATCATGGTGGGAGTCTGATATAGACCACCCAACCAGGAAGAAGACAGATGACGTATTCTACAAGCAACTGGTAGAAGTCTCTCAACTGCTAGCCCTTGTTCTCGTGGGGGACTTCAACTTACAGGATGTTTGCTGGAAATACAACACAGCAGAGAAGAAACAGTCTAGGAGGTTCCTGGAGTGTGGGGAAGATAACTTCCTGACACAGCTGGTAAGCGAGCCTACCAGGTGAGGTGCCTTGCTTGACATGCTGTTTACAAACAGAGAAGGACTGGTGGTCCGAGGCTGTCTTGGGCGTAGCAACCATGAAATGATAGAGTTCTTGTGCCTTGGTGAGTTAAGGAAGGGGGACAGCAAAACAACTAGCATTGAGTTCCAGAGGGCAGACTATGGCTTGTTCAGTACACTGGTTGAGAGAGTCCCTTGGGAGACAATCCTGAAGGGCAAAGGGGTCCAGGAAGGCTGGGCATTCTTCAAGGAAGAAGTCTTAAAGGCACATGAGCTGACTGTCCCCATGTGCTGTAAGACAAATTGGCAGGGAAGATGACCGGCCTGGCTGAACAGGAAGCTTTTACTGAGACTCAGGAATAAAAGGAGAGCTTACTAGCTTTGGAAGAAGGGACCAGCAACCCAAGAGGAATACAGGGATCTCGTCAGGTCATATAGAGAGAAAATTAAGAAGGCAAAAGCCCAACTAGAACTCAACCTGGCCACTGTTGTAAGAGATAATAAAAAAAGTTTTTACAAATACATTAACAGCAAGAAGAGAGCTGAGGAGAATCTCCATCCTTTACTGGAGATAAATATTCCCACCCCACCCCCCTGCTTTATGGGGGTGGGAGGGGACATTGCCACCAAGGATGAGGAAAAGGCTGAGATACTTCATGCCTTCTTTGCCTCAGTCTTTAAAAGTCCAACCAGTTATGCCCAGGGTACTCAGCCCCCTGAGCTGGAAGACAGGGATGGAGAGCAGAATAAACCCCCCCATAATCCAGGAGGAAGCAGTTAACAACCTTCTATGCCACCTGACCACCCACAAGTCTATGGGGCTGGATAGGATCCACCCCAGACTACTGAAGGAGCTGGCAGAGGAGCTTGCCAAGCCACTGTCCATCATTTCTCAGCAGTCCTAGTTAATAGGGGATGTCCCAGGTAACTAGAGGCTTGCCAGTGTGATGCCCATCTACAGGAAGGGCCAGAAGGAGGATCTGGGGAACTACAGGCCTATGTCAGCTTGACGTTGGTACCAGGGAAGATTGTGGAGAAGTTCATCCTAAGTGTGCTCACCAGGCATGTGCAGTATAACCAGGGGATCTGGCCCAGCTAGCATGGGTTCATGAAAGGCAGGTCCTGCTTGACCAACCTGATCTCCTTCTATGGCCAGGTGTCCCACCTAGTGGATGAGGGAAAGGCCATGGATGTTATCTGTCTAAACTTTAGGAAAGCCTTTGACACTGTCTCCCAGAGCATTCTCCTAGAGAAGCTGATGGCTCATGGCTTAGACAGGCGTACTCTTCGCTGGGTAAAATCTGGCTGGATGGCTGAGCCCAGAGGGTTGTGGTGAATGGAGTTAAATTCAGTTGGTAGCCAGTCACAAGTGGTGTTCCCCAGGCTCAGTTCTGGGGCCAGTCTTGTTTCATACCTTTATCAATTATCTGAATGAGGGGATTGAGTGCACCCTCAGTAAGTTTGCAGATGGCACCATATTGGGTGGGAATGTCAATCTTCTCAAGGCTAGGGAGGCTCTACAGTGGGATCTGGACAGGATGGATTGATGGGCTGAGCCCAGCAGTATGAGGTTTAATGAGGCCAAGTTCTGAATCCTGCACTTCGGTCACAACAACCCCATGCAACGCCACAGGCTTGGGGAAGAGTGGCTGGAAAGCTGCCCAGAGGAAAAGGACCTGGGAGTGCTGGTTGACAGCTGGCTGAATATGAGCCAGCAGTGTGTCCAGGTGGCCAAGAAGGCCAACAGTATCAGGAATAATGTGGCCACCCGGAGCACGAAAGTCATCATGCCCCTGTACTCAGCCCTGGTGAAGCTGCACCTCAAATACTGTGTTCAGTGTTGGGCCCCTCACTACAAGAAGGACATTGTGTGCTGGAACGTGTCCAGGGAAGGGCAACGAAGCTGGTGAGGGGCCTGGAGCACAAGTCTTATGAGGAGACGCTCATAAGGCTTATGACAGAGGGAACTGGAGTTGTTTAGCCTGGAGAAAAGGAGGCTGAAGGGAGACCTTATCACTCTCTACAACTACCTGAAAGGAGGTTGTAGTGAGGTGGGTGTCGGTCTTTTCTCTTAAGTAACAAGTGATAGGAGAGGAAGTGGCCTCAAGTTGTGTCAGGGGAGGTTTCAAGTGGATATTTGGAAAAATTTCTTTACTGAAAGAGTGGTCAAGCAGTGGAACAAGCTGCCCAGAAGGTGGTGGGTGGATTCACCATCCCTGGAGGTGTTCAAAAAACATGTAGACATGGCACTTCGGGACATGGTTTAGCAGGCATGGTGGTGCTAGGTTGACAGTTGGACATGATGATCTTGGAGGTCTTTTCCAACCTTAATGATTCTATGTTGTTATGATTCTATGATTCTTTGATATCTGAACAGTAATTTACAAGAAGATACAAATTACTAGCATGGATGTGAAGAAATGCAAAAGAGGCACGGATATAGTGAAAGGACACACCGTAAATGTAGCAAATCATCAAAATAATGTAAAAAATTAATTCAAACTTGCAATGTATAAAACGTGTCATTAGAAACTCTAACCAGATTGGCTACATAAATCTTTCCACCTGTTATTTAAGTCAGTATATGTCTCACAATATACAACATGTCTGAACAAAATTATGACCACATTTTATGTGTTCTTAGCTATTTATCAGTTAAATAAATCAATTATTAGATTACCTTTTAGAAGTGTATTAAAATTTACATAAAATTTATTATCCTTTTTAAACAGTATTAGATATTTTAATCATCCCAAAGCAAAGACAGAAAATGAGTCACCTGGTTTCTTTGTTCTCATACCCACAATTTCTACCTAACATGGCAGCACCCTAATCTCAAGATTATACACCATAGGAAAGAGCAACACCTCCTTTCCTTTTTGTTGAATGCAAGCAATGATAAAAAAAATCTACATCTTCTAGTTTAAGAAACTGGTATTTGGCTATTATCTTACATTCAGGTAGTTCTCCAGCTCCTACTCTATGACCTGGCTTTCATTTTATGTAAAACAGGTATTGAATAAAATACAAACCCAATCCTACTATTGCAGAGGTAGAATACAGAATGTTTGAATTGTGTCTTCTCCTTTCTCTAGGAATCACAGAATCACAAAACAGCAAGGTGTGGAAGGGACCTCCAGAGATCGTTCAGTGCAACCCCCCTGATAAAGCAGGGTCACCTAGAGCAGGTTGCACAGGACATCGTCCAGCAAGGTCTTGAATATCTCCAAAGAAGGAGACTCCACAACTCCCCAGTGCTCTGGACATTAAGTTCTCCTAGTTATTTCTTTCTGTCTCCTAATGTATTTTCCTTCTTCATGTTGAAGCCCAGACATTGTATGCAGTATATTTAACAACAGGGCACGTATTTAATGTATTGTCAAGGGACATAAGGATTATGCTCAGGTTTACAGTGTCATTTAATTTCTGTTTGTTCCTGGATTCTCAGTAAATAACCTAACAACAGTCTATTATGACAAAGGTGGGAAAATAGACACAACTGCTTTTAGTGAGGTACCTGAAACTTCTGTAATGTTTTCAATATAATCCTAGAATCAGGCTGCTCTGGGAACTCAGGCAGAAAATTCCTAACAAATCTGCACAGGAGTGAGTGTTGGACCACTCAGAAGCTTTATGGATGCAGTTGGAAAGAGTGGATATGGTTGGAAAGAGGTCTTATTGCTATACTCAGAAAGGGTAAATCAAGAAAATTCAAGTACCCTATGGTTAAGTATTAGCTTGTGTGAGTTATTTTCTTGGATTCCAATATTAAACTCAATTGTATCAGTTCCATCTAATTCTCATTTACTTTCAGGAATTTGTTGTTGAAATTAACTAATATTTCTTATCTTAAAATAATCAAAATCAAAACACCCAATATCTCAACCTCCGTCACCCCCAACTTTTAGTCCAGTTTAGACCGGAAAATATTTGGCCACTACTTGGAAGAGTCCACAGGCTTTGTCTTGACCTGACAATGCAGGGTCTCGGGACTTGTCTGGGTTTGTCTTGGTGTGTGAGCTGGCACAGTCAGGATGCAGGAACAGCCACAAAACCACAGATGAAATGAAAGGATTAAATTTATTTTCATTACCTTGCCAACCGGGGGATCCCCAAAGCATCACCCAGGCAGAGGCACACAAGTCAGGACGCAGGCACTGCAGAGCTTGCTCCATGCTAGAGGATTGCTGAACCTGCTGCTTTCACCCATTTATCAGGGATTTGTTCAGGCATAGTTTACCACTGTGCTTTGATCTTTCCCACAACAGGGCAGGAATCTCAGGCATGTTCGACAAGATGCCTCTAAGTCTATCATGGGCCTATGTTATCTAAACACAGACGTTCTACTTGTCCAACACACAAGGCTAAACAACAAGTAGTATGACATATGTGGTTTTCAACACCCCGGTGTGGCAACGCAGGCATGTGGTAACGCAGGCATGTGGTAACGCAGGCACAGACCCCAAGCTCATGCACAAGCAGCATCGGGATCACCCTATTTATCCCTTTTCTCATTGGTCCCAAAACAAAGTCTCCACACCTGCAGATCCTACAGCTCAGCTGCCACACCTGCAGATCCTACAGCTCAGCCGCCACACGTGCAGATCCTATACTTGTTCCCACAACTTCCCCTTCTTTACTAAGAACAAAAAAGCAGAAAATAGCCT
>BOSO01012012.1:50852-92922 GCA_018403395.1 Gorsachius goisagi | reverse complement strand
GGGGGGGGGGGGGGGGGGGGAAGGGAAGGGGGGGCCGCCCCGCAGAGCGCCCCCGCCCCCCACGCGTGCCCGCGCCCCGCTTGTTTCCCTCGCGCCGCTGCACGCGGCGGGGCGGGGCGGTGACGCGGCGGGGCTATAAAGCACCTGCAGGCGCCCGCCGAGGCCAGGCGCACCGCGGCGGCTGTGGGTGCAGCGGCGGAGCGGCGGCAGCAGCAGCAGCGGAGGAGAAACCCCGGAGAAGCCCCCCGGCTTCCCCCCCCAGCCCCACGCTTCCGAGGCCCGCGGCCATGCCCAGCCCCCCCGCCGGCGCCGCGCTGCTGGCGCTCGCCCTCTGCGCCCTCCTGGAAGACGGTGAGCCCCGGGCTGGAGGGGGCTCGGTGCCCCCGGGGGTGCCTGCTCTGCCGGGGGGACCCGTCCGCGCCCCCTTGGCTGGGGGAGTGGGGCTGCGTGGGGTGCCGGAGCGGGCCCGGGGTCTGCCCGGAGGCTGGCTGCCGGGTGGGGGGGTACTGCAGGGCGGCTTGGCCGTGCCCTTGCTCCGGGGGGTACCCCCTGCAGCTGCCGGGTTTACCAAGTCCTCGACGAGCCCGCAGCCGAATCGGCAAGGCTGCACCTCCCGTAAAGCTGCCTGCCTGTTGAAATCGCCCTAATCCTCACCGGAGGTGACACACCGCCCGACGGGCACCCCGGCGCCCTGCTCCGAGCCTGCAACTCATCCCTCCCTCCTTCTGCTGCAGGTATGGGCCATCCTCCGCTGGAGTCCCAGCTGGCCGCAGCCAGCGCTGCGCACCCGAGGACCAAGCGGTGTTCCTGCAACAGCTGGCTGGATAAGGAATGCATTTACTTCTGTCACCTGGATATCATCTGGGTCAACACACCGGGGTAAGTGTGAATGTTACTTTTGGTGGGGGTGTGTGTCTGTTGATGACTGTACTTTCTGATCGAGGATGGGGTTAGGCTCGAGGAAGGTGAGAAAGGGTCCCGGTGCTGTGAGGCTACGAGCACCTGCTCCAGAGAGCATTGCAAGTCCGGTCCTCCTCCAACATCTAGAAGGGGACAAGCCATGCTTCTGCTCAGGAGTTTTGGTATAACCTGCAGGAGAGGGGGGTGAAAGCACAGGGCGCTGCCTCCTCCCAGGTTCATCTCTTTCTGAGATTTGTACCTCTGCAAGCCAAAAGCAACACCAAGATGTTATAGCTGCAAGTCAGAAAGTTTCTCTACCCGCTTGCGAACCGTAACCCTGCCTGCTGGCTGCCAGCATTGTTAATGAGACGGTGGGGGGGCTGGCGCTAATGTCCCATGGCTGCCAAGTCCTGCCCTCAGGAATGCTACAGCAGCTTCCCCAGCAGTTTCAGGCCAATGGCCATCACACCAGAGCAAAACACATGTACTCAGGTGTGGTTATGATCCTGCTTGCTAACGTGCAATTACAACTCGCTGCTTGCTCAGAGAATAGTTGCAGTCACTGCCAATCCTAAGCCCTCTGGGAGAGTAGATTGCGATTAAAGATGGAGTGGGAATGTGCGAACAGCTCTGAAAGCATGCTGTGATCAGAAGAACCTGCTATGGCCCCAAGACATCTTGATTCGCGCTGTCCTGTGTGTTAAAACCCACAGGGGAAGGGAAAGCCCTGACGTCTCTATGCTTGAGCAGCTCGCTGCCGGTGGAGCGGGGCAGCCACACTCCTCGTGTGCTCTGCCACACTCCTCGTGTGCTCTGCCACCCAGGGGAGCCGCCAGCTCGCCCAGCCCATGTAGCGACCCTTGCACAGGAGCCTGGGCTGCTACGAGGAGAGAAAATTCCACTTGCAGCCCAGCACATACTGGCAGAGCAATGTTCCTGGGAGGGGTAGGGTGGGGAAAAGAGTAGGTGGGAGAGGAGCTGGAGTTAAAAGGCTTAGGCAATATCAGTGACCTTTTCACCTTATGTCTATAGATGAGACTTTTATTATCCTGGCACTGGCTTGGCTGCCTCCCAGGGCTGTGTTATAAACCTGTTGGCTAATAAAAAGTTAGTTGTGTAGCTGATTCCTTTTGTTTTTAACAGGCACACTGCTCCCTATGGCTTGGGAAGCCCGCCAAGGCGGCGCAAGAGATCGCTCAGCAGGTGCGAGTGCTCGCGCTCGAGGGACCGCGTCTGTGCCACCTTCTGCCAGGCAAAGCCTGCGTAAGTCAAGGGGGTCCTGGGAACGTCCCTGGGGGCTGCTTGGTGAGGGTGTGAGCAGACAGACAAAGCTTTGGAGCCGGCGTAACTCCGCAGCCTCCTTAGGGACAGTTGCTCAGCTCTCAGCAAGCAGCGGCAGCATGCTGGGAGGGGGACAAGCAGAGGGTGTGAAGCTTTGGGACACTGGTGTCTCCTGCATGGCTTGGGTGTGAGAGGCTGCAGGAGAGTAAGGACTGCTGAGAGCTGGGACTTGGAAGTCAAGTGTCTTCTGTACCCGGCTCTTTATAGTGCACATGGGCTCTCAGTTGCCTCGCTTCAGCCTGTGGTATAGGAGTGCTTTTGCTGAGGGGAGGTGGGGAGCAAAGTCATGGCAGAGATCTGCCATTAATGTCATATCAAGGCAATAGTTAAAATCTTCAATGATTTAAATATGACTGTGAATAAAGCGGGGACAGGAGAGGATAAAAGTGAGCTATAAATAGCTCTCAAATAGCTGCAATTAACCCTTCAAAAACATGCATTCAATTGTCTTAGTCTGTCACTGGTGACGTTGGAGCAGCACTCCCCCGGTACTTAGCATAGCATGGTTGGATATGAGTGCCTCATGCATTTCCTCTTGCTCATTAGGTACCTCCAGAGTCTGAAGCTCCCAGTGAGCCCTGGAGCATCAATGAAGTCTCCACAGGGTGGTGGTGTGAGGCGTTCCCATCACGGCCGGCTGAGGGCTCTCAGGTGAGCACACCACTTAAATCTGCTCTGAACTTCCCTCATAAGTGCTTTAAAATCTGTGGTTGTGACCTCAGGCTGCAGCTGCTACTTGCATTCAACCTGACTTTTCCCCCTCTTGTCTCCCTTTAAATTAGTAGACTTGACTATTTCTGCTCTCTGTAGAATTGAAAACTATCAGCTGAGGGAACTAGGGCTGCTTGTGCCCTTCCAAACTGACAGGAATATTACAGAAAATGTAATTCTTGACTGGAATGGGAAGTTGTTCTCAGATGGGACAGGCAAATGGGTGATATACAAGAAGGGGGGGTGGTTCAGCATAATGTAGGAAAATGATTGATTGGGCAGCAGCTTTGGACCAAAGGAAAGAGCTCTTCTCACATCACATCAGTGCATTGTGGAACTCACTGCTGGAAGAAACTGTGGACTCCAGGAGTGTAAATGAGTTAAAAGGAGTCGGCAAATTGCAGGAGGGTTGGTCCATCAGTGGCAGTTAAATCAGATGCAATGGGAATGTTTTCTGAAAGGCTGATGTGGGGAAGCATCACTTGGGTTATACCCTGCTGTGGGACTCCTTCTGGCCACTGGTGGAAAGGGTCTATTGGGCTGGATGGATCTCTGCTGTGGCTTAATACAGCTGCAGCTAGAAACTGCCCCTCTTCCTTTCCCCATCTTCTGCCCTAAAAAAACTTGGTGAGGAGTAGATGAATATCATAATACAGGCTGTTGCTGAGTAGTAGGAGGAAAATAGACTGGAGAATGAACGTGGTGTCTCTTCTCTTTACAGGGATCTTGCAATCTCCAATCTGCGCCTTGGCAAGCATCAGCACCATGCTCAGAGGAATGCACCGCCAACAGTTTTGCCTTGGAAGAAAAACATCTGGAAGAAGAAGAGATAAGAAACAGATGCACACCAAGTTCACCAGAAGAATTTGGAGTTCTGTGGGTGCCCCGAACTCCCTGTCGGTAGTTAAGAGCTGAAGGAAAGGCCATGAGCGGAAGGGGGAAGAAGTGGAAGTCTCCATGCTCCTGTTGGGTGAACCAGTACCGCATGTACTCCAGAGACTGTTGTAATGAGAAAACTCTCTCTATATACAGTCAAAGATGTGTTGTGGAGCTGAATTGTGCCTCTTTGGATCAGGCAAGGGTCTTGCTGGTAGAGTACTAGCTTAACTCTGCACTGGAGTCCTACGCAGAGGGTCAGCCCGTGCTGGGCAGTTGAATCACTTACAAATTGCACTCTGTGCAATTCTGGACCTGGCAGCACTGAGCCCCTACCACTGGCCTGGCCTGCTCTGTCTTTGAGCCATGTTTGAGCATGGTTCCAGCGTGGCCCCCTTCAGAGGTGGTTTGGTGGGGATAAACTCCCCCCAGCGTGACCTGCCTGACCCCACCTTTGCACTTTTTTCTCTTCCTTGTCAGGCAGTGCAGTGCATGTATGAATGAGACTCCATGGTAAAACAGCTCCCAACCTTTTATTAAAAGAATATGTATCATCTAGAAGCCTGAAAGCCAGCAGAGTAGTCAGTGGCATTCTTTGGCTGAGAAATTCCCTGAAGGGCTGTCCTTAAGTGGCTCTTGTTTAGGTGGAGGATAGTTTGCTTACACCAGAGCTTGCATGAAATCCAAGCATGACCCCTGCCATCAGGTGCAGCAGCAGCAGGGATGGGCTGAAGGGGAGCTGTAATTCTGCAGGAGCCCCATGCATGCAGCCCCACGTAGCCCGGGGAGGGTGCCCCGCTGGGTCCATGGCAGAGCTGAGCTGCTAGTCTGGATGAATTCAGTGCCATGAGTCTGTCTCATCTCCTTGGACATACCCTTAGTGGGGTAGAGTACTTCCAGCTCTTAACCTAATATCCCAGCTTTCTTTCAGCTCTGCCTGAAAGGAAAGGCTAGGGGCAGAGAAGATGGGTGGTGGGAAAATAGCATGCAGAGGCTTGCTTGCTGCTTCGCTTAGGTCAGGTGTCCGAGTTGGACTTTTATATGATAAATGATCAGTATATGGATAGCATGTCACTATGAGAAGTGTCACCTGCATAAAGAGTGCGTTAGGCAAGGGGCAGCCAGGTGGAATTGATGTGGAAGAAAGGATCACTGGGAAGAGAACACAGCACTGTCTTCACAGCTTTAGAAGTAAGGCTTGGATTTAAACTTGTGTCAGAATCATGGCTGCTCTCCCAGGCCTGGAACAGCACAGTGCTGCTGGCCCAGAGGAGGGAAGGAATAATTTGGAAAAGACACTGAGCCCAGGACCTAGAAACCAATCTTGTAGGCAAATGCCATTTCAAGGCTCTGGAGCTGTATCACAAATGCACTTTTATTTGCTTGGGTGGATTAACTTCTATTATAAATCATGGCTGCAGCTGTCATCTGGTTTGTGCAGATAAATAATGCTCTCCTGGAACCACTGTTGGGTCCCTCTTACTGCCCAATCCAGTATTGCACACAAGCATCTAAAAAGGCTGCTTGAAGTTGTTGGTGGACCAAGATCTGTGGCTGTTGCAAGTGTAGTCCCATTGGACAGAAATACTTCCTTGATTCTGCTTTATGCCCTAAAGGGGGGAAAAATGAGACCAATTGATTGTATTATAAATGAAACAGCAAGCTAATCATTTGGTCCCCAAAGCTGCAGAGAAACTTTTTTTTATATTTGACCTTATGAAGGTTTGAGTCATTCTTAAAAAAAAAAAAAAATCCTGAAAGGGTTTGTTCCAGAGGAAACTTTGCACATGGTTTAATGTGAGCCTAGTAATTTAAAATAAAACTACTGCTGTAAAGACCTATGTATCATCTCCTTGTGTGTATAATGTCTCCTCTTTAAGTGACTTACTGCACACATGCCATATGTAGCATCCTGAAATCTGTATATTTATTTAAATCTATTGATTTTTTCAGACAATAATTTGCAAAATTTAATTTGTAATAAATAATGACAAAAGTCAATACCATGTTTCTTCCTTATTTGATGGCTGGGTGGTGGTGGATGAAGCCAAAGAAACCCAAATGGCCAAAAGCACTGTGGAAGTGAGTGGGACTGCAAAGCTGGGTGACAGCGGGGAGGCTGTGTTGTAGTCTTGTGAATGGTCCTGAGCAAATTTCAGTTCAAAGTGAATCCATTGAGTTGACTTAAACCTTCCTTAACTGCAAAGAAATACTTTGTTCCTTTCTAGATACCTATGGGAACCTAGACATGAAATAATCCCTAACCTGTTGTGCTTAGGGCCATGGATGCTGAGACCAGCTTGAATTCTTGTGCCAAGGGGTCCTGTTAAAGTTTTCCCATGGTTTAGTCCTTTGCCTCAAATCCTCTTAGCAGCTCTGTGATTGTGTGTCAGTATCACAGGGACAGAGCAACCACAAGCCCTCTCCTGCACCCACAAACTGATCTGAATTTTGCTGATTGTTTTTAATTCTTTTCTGAAAGTACATTTTAAAAGTCATCATCCATTTGATGGTCGTGTTTGCATGAAGACTACACCATTGGTTATTCTGGGGTAGTTAACTCAGTGAATCTCATGCTGCAGCTGTGAGAAGAAAAAAACCCAACCAAACATTAGTATGATAGCTAGTGCTGTGCTTGCTGCATACCCAGAAACCATAGCACTTCTTCATGGGTTTCCATGGCTTCCTGGGAGCAGTAGTTCAGAGAGCTGCAGCCCCATCCTTTCCTATTGCCCAGCTTCTTGGCTGAGCTGCATCACTGGTGGCCAAGCCTCCACCCTGTGACTTGGTGTTGGTGAGAAAATCAGATTCCTTCAGCTGTTTCTATGACAATAAGTCATAGTTTCTATGACTGTAGTGATAAAGGTCCACGATGAAAAGGACCTTGAATTACAGGTAAAAGGGAAAAAAAGGTACCCTGAAATACTGCAAATTTCCCATGTAAAATTGCCTATGTATGTTCCTAAAGCATAATTCTCCCCTCTTCTGCTCAACCTTGTACCAGAACAGGCCTGAAAATTTTGCCTGTTTGGGCTCATTTCCACAGTGTCCTGCTTGGACTGATTTCAGGTGGCATGAATGAGGAAGCTGAGAGTTGCTGGAAATCCATTCATTATTTCCCCATCATCTGGAATGTCTATTGAGCCAGCCTTGGGCCCAGCCTTTTATTTGTCTCTCTTAAGTCACAGAAGTACTATGGCCTTAGTCAGCCCTTGGTCTCAGAGCACAAAGCATCCCTGCTCAGGCAGCCATATGTGCAAAGAGTAGCACAAGGGGAGCATTGCATTTGCTGGAGGTGTGACCATAAGAAATGCTCTCCAGCCCTGCTACAGTCCATGGACTTGAAGCAAAACATTCAAACAAGGAGAGAGAAAATTTGAACTAATCCATTTGTGGGTGGGTTGGTTTGTTTTTGTTTTGGTTTTGTTTTTTTTTTCCTGGCCCTAAGATCAATGAACAGAGGTAAATTTTCAGATAGGGCTGAATGATAGAAAATCTTCCAGGGCAGGCTCTCCACATTCACTTGTGGAAACTTTGGACTCACCGATGAGTACTACAGAAGGAAATACTGGAAGCCAACATATCTGTATAGCCAGTTTAAAAATACCACAGGTCAGACATCCAGAAAAGTTCCCCAAGGCCCAGATCAAAAATCTCAGAAGACCTCCTTGCTAGGATCTTTTAGAGGCCCCCTCAGGTGTCCCACCCAGTGTTGAGGAGCAACCTGAGCCTGGCAGCAAACCCATGGTGTTGCCTGGAACAATGCCAACATCTGCGGAAAGCACAGCCCTTCGGGTACAGTTTTAATTACAAGAACTAATTACATATCACCTGAGGGGAGAGGAGAAGGGAGACGCTTAAGAGCATCTTAACTGGGGTGAGAAGGGAGAAGAGAGGACGAGCTTATTCTGAGGTTATTGAATTCAGGGATAAAGATTAGCTGAAGTAGGTTGAAGGAGGCATAGTTTATAAATTGTCACACATAACAGGAAAGACCAGGATAATGAAACTTTAATAAAGAGGAGAATCCAGGAAAGCTAGTTCTAAGTGCTAGGATACCTTTCCTAAGATACAACTTTTTGACTGAGCAGTCCTTTTTATGATTGACAATTCCCATAAAAATGGACCTCTTGTGCCCTGCATGTGAGACTGGCATTTTTTCTGCATCAGGAGTTCCTGAAGAGGAGCCTTTATAGATGGCCCACAGGCAGCTAACTTTCCTTCTGTACTGTGGGACAGTTCTGTCCTCATCAGGCTAGGCAATATTTTTCTTGGTGAGACTTTGTTCACAACTCACATTTGCTCAGGAGATGATGTGTTGACATAAAAATAGAAAGATTCTTTGAGTGAGGGGTATTTGGGTGGATGCCTTTTGAAGGTCAGCCTTTTATGCTTCCATGGAAAGAAACTGTCCATGGCAGATATCTGCTTTGCTAGAAGCATTGGCATTTTATGTTTTTGAGCTGCTTTGGTTTGGATCACCCTGCAGAAGAGCTGGGCCTTATGAAAGAAGACCTATGGTGCAACAGGAGGGGGACAGACACTGAATAATGGGTGCAGAGTGATGCTTTACCATGGGTCCTGTGCCTTTGGTTTCAGCACCTCTGGCCTCAGCTACAAGGTCAGTGGCTCTGTGGAGGTTGGACCAGCAATATAGACCCCCTTCCCCCCGCCCCCCTGAGAATACTGGTGGCCTACCCAGCAGCTGCATCTCTATCTGTAGGATTCTATCTGTTACAGAAATCTTTCACTCCTGCATGTGACTAAAGCCAAAGCTACAAGGCACTGAGGCACATATTCTGCAGAAGGTCTTCTCTCTGGGAAATATCTTCTGTGAATACTTGTGCTGTAATGACAAGCTTAGAATAATGTAGTTCAATGGAATGGAAGCTTCTTGGTGTCCTCCACCACCGAGAGGTTTTCCAGTCATCTTGGCCATGGCCAGGGTGCAGCCCTGTGGCTTGGCTTGCACCCTTCAGACGATGGCAGGATATGGCACATGTCAATAGGCAGTTCTAGCCAAGGAAATAGTGGGTTTGATTAAACTTCTGTGTTTAAAGTTACCAAGTCTTGTCTCTAGCTCCAGCATCCTTGGGTATGAAGATTACTGACTTGGCTGGTTTTCTTCAGCTGGCTGGAGTGAGGAACAAGTGGATCTACAGTGGATGTCAGCTCCATAATTGATGCCTTCTGCTGCAGGCTGGTGAGATCTCTGTGGTCATCTGCATCCCACATCTTCAGGATCTCCTAGCTGTGGGGCAAGGAAAGCCATGGGCCCTTTGGATGTCATGCACAGGTCTAGGCATCGCAGTAACAGACCACAGCCTGTCTTATCTGATCCAAGCAACAGAGAAGTATAAATACTGAAATCCCTCCATGGGAACTAGGTCTCAAGTTTAACCCTTAATCAATTCCTCTAAGAGGGGATTTGTAGGGAAGCTGAGCCAGGTGGAACTGGCATAAAACTGTTGGGTGAAGCACATCTCCGTCTGTCACACGTTCCTTTGACACTCAGCAGGAGCATTATACTGCCTACAAGCCTGTTTGACATCCTTGCCTCAACCTCCCACGTGCTCGCTGATGAGTAACTGGGTGTCTCTCACCCTTCTCACTTCCTTTGAGACCTTACAGCCACTCCCTTGTCAAAAGGAAACAGCCTGCTCCTCTTCAAAGCACTGCAGGTTGCCCTGCAAAGGCAGATGGTTTCACTGACCGCTTCTTGAAGTGGTGAGCTTGACTTAACAACCTGCAACAGGTCAGCCCTGCACCCTGCAGTCCTCATCCCCCCTAGGACTGACTCTGATGCTAGACTAAACCCAGCGGGCAAATGGAGCTGGTAGAAATCCAACTCAGGAGAAGCGAGGGATGGTGTTTCTCATGGTTTAGTGACTTCAGCTGGGTCAGATGAGTCTGGAGCTGAAAGATGAAGCCCTGTGAGCAGCTAAACATCTGGTTGAGACTAAAATCTGGGACGCCACCAGGAACATTGAGATTTTGCTGGTGGAATTTACTATAGAAATGTCTTGTAGTGAGTTTGGTTTCTCACCTCAGGTTTCTCATCACAGGAGGCTTGTGAGAGGGTGGAAGCTGAAGCAAAAAATTTAAATGGGCACAGTCAGATTAAGTTAATCACATAGTTTAAAACTATTTCTTAGCTGTACTGGGTAAGGAATACAAGCTTGTGCCCCACCCTGGCAATAGGCTCCAGGTAAGTATTTCCTTGATCCCACAAGGAGCTTGGTGAAGCATGGGCAGTGTGAGCCCCCTTGGCAGCACACTGTATAAGCAGGGAGCTGAAGCCTTCAGCTCACCCTGCAGCCAAAGCAAGCAGTCAGCAGAGCCTTGTCCCACCACTGGATGTGCACCCTCTCCAGGAGCACGGGGCTGGTGGTTGCTTTTCCAGGCTCACAGGGTGGATTTGTTTTGAAGCAATCAGTGGCGGGGTATCCTCCCTTTCGCCTTCTGCGGTGATCCTAGAGGATGCACGCTGCTGAGATGAGGGGCACAGAGGGGAAAACTGCTTGTTTTCCTATTTAAAACAAACTCTCTTTCTCCAGTTATGTTGGTGAAGGGGAGGGAGGCTGCCACTAGCTCAGTTAAAGAGTCTGCTCTGGAAATTATCATTCCTGCAGTGCATCTGGACCATGCTGGAAGTAAAGCTCAGTGCGTAGCTGGTGTAGTCTGAAGGACAGGGTATGAACACCTTGCTGAGCAGCCCTCCCTTGCGAATTAAGGGGGAAACAACTGAAGAGCTGCACTCTAGAGAAAAGAATGACAAAGCTGATCAGAAATACTTTCACAAACTCCAGGATTTCTTGTCTGTGACGGGGTTGTTCTGGCAATATACCTAGGAGTTGAGAGAGTCTTCCAGAGGCTAGAAAATCATCCTCCCTCCCCTCCCAAAGACAGAGACCTCCCTTCAGCATAGCCATGCATTCATTTTATTATGACCCTAATAGCACATTATTTGCAAGATGTGTTAACCAATTCAATAAGTCACCCTGATTGCTTTTTTTTTCTTTCAATACATGCCATGAAAATCTCCAAGACTTCATTTCAGCAGCGAGACCATAACAGTTTAGACAAGATCTTAAGTGGTGAATAACCCTCTCCCTGGAGATTTGATGACAAATACGAGGTATGCCTCTGTGACTTTATTATTAAAACAGAATGATCTCCCTCCAGCTCCGTTGGAGGGGGAGGAGGAGGGAGCACACATGGAGCAATTAAGAAAAATGTCTTTGACCTTCAGCAACTTAATCAGCTGCCAGTGTTCTTCCTAATAGTGTGCTAATGGTTAAGTTCTTCTGGATGCCATAAAAAGTGCTATAACTGGAGGCTACAATAAAGTGCTGATCAACCCATCAAGTGAGTCAATCCAAAAGTAATATCTGTCTTTGTAATGACTATAATAAAACCTATGCCAAAGCCAGGAGATGACGTGAATAAGAATGCTGCTTAATTATGCTGGGCTGCAACGCTGGGTGAATTTGCCACACTTCTGCAGACTTGCTCTTGGGTGACATTCCCACTCCTGCCTTGGAAAGCCAAACTTTATATTAGTGTGGCCACTGCTCCAAGGACAGTCCTAAGAGGTTTGGCCAGGTGACATCTCCATCCAAGCTGGCTAGAGTTTTGGTGCAGAAAAGGCTGTTGAATTTGGGCTGGTGCTGTTCATCCCAGCAGTAACTGCACTGACAAAAAGCAGGATGGAAGCACGACTGCAATTCCTTTTTTTGAGAGGTTGGGGCAGGGAAGAGGAGAAAAGATGTTTATACATTTTACATATCCCAATGTTGAATATAGTCTAATATTTAATGCCATGGTATTAAAAGTGGGTGAAACCTTGCTGGATCACCCAACACAGCATCATGGGATGAGGTGCTAAATTTTAGCTTTTATGCTAAAAAGGCACAGATGTGATGAAGCAGGAAGCACCCCTGGCAGAGGGGAAAGACCTGGATGAATGAGAGACCCTTCCTAGCACTGGGGATGGAGCTGAGGAGCTGACAGAGCACCATCCCTGAGTATTTACCATGAAGAAGGCAACAATTAAGTGCCCTTCAGAGGAACCTCAAGGGATGACAGGAGCAGAGGGACCGGGGGATCTTCCCTTTCATGTTGCCTTGTCTTGATGTCCTTGAGAGCTGAGGACACTCAGCACCCCTGGGAAGTGCTCACCTCTTGCAGGATGGAGCACAACCCACACTGGGCTTTCTCTCTGAGCTCCATGCCCTTTACAAACCAAATTTTGCCTGTCTTGCCCTTTGCAAAGGCACAGGTGAATAATGGGATCAGTAGGCAGTGAATAAACCAACACTGGGATCTTAAATCTCCCTGCTTTGGGAATTGTCCATCTGTCCACAGACAGCAGGGGAATTGGATGGAGCATGAAGGGATGTCGGGTGCCAGGAGCCAAGGCACCTGCTGCTATCAACGGAAGGATGGCAGGGCTTTTCCTACAAAACAGAGCTGGTGTTTTGGGATCCCTTTGAGCACAAAGCTTCTCTCCAGGATGCTAAGAAGCAGGAAACTAATTCACAAACCCAGCATGGGGCTGGTGGAAAACACGCCGCAGCCTTTCAAGGAATCGTGGAGCAGATTCCTCCCCCATCAGTAAAGAAAACAGGATGCAGGCCACATTCCTGCTCACATAGACAAGGCTCTCCACACCAGCACAAACACATTTTCTCAGTTCCAATTAAACCCTGGCTTTATATCACCTTGCTGCTGATAAGGGTCTGATTAATGGAAGAATTGTCTTTTTTTTTTTTTTTTTTAATAAAGTCTCTGGTGCTAATTGTTTTTTCCCTCTCCCATTTCTTGTTTAAAAGGCGCTTTCGAGGAGGGCTGCTGATTGTGCTGGAAGTTGTATGGGAACACTTAGTCTCTTCCTGGTTTTGTTTTTGGGGCTAACTGCTGCCGCTGTGACTAGCAGGTCCAATAGACAAATCACCTCTGCGGATAAGCGGCAAAATCCTGCCCTTGTGCCTCCCGATAAACAAGTGCAGATTCATGTGTTTGTTCATGACACAGAAAGCAGCCAGAACAATGATTTGGTGACTTTTTGCCAGTGTTGTTTCCTTTAGAGAACCGACTTCCCTTGCGGAGCCTCAGGTGCATAGCAACAACTCAGCAAAACAAAAGCCAACCACTGCAAGGCATTAGAAAAATATTATCCCAGTCTGATGGGTGGGGCCCGCCTTCCCATCGGCACCCTGGTGCTGGGACCAGCCCCAATGCCAAACCTTCCTGCGATGCAGCTGCGTGCATGCCAGGCTAATTAGCTAATCGTTCTCCCAGGTAAAGCTGCTGGAGTGGCTGGAGAGGCAGCTTCTGCTCCAGGTCCATGGGGGACAGCGCGATGATGTGCATGTGTCATAGCTTAAGCAAAGGGCCAGAGCCTTAATTTGAAAATGTAGTTTCTTCATTTGTGAAAGTGCGTTTGCTCTCTGCCCTCCATGGGGTAATGTCAGGTGGGAATGGCTCCATCACCATGTTTGTAGTCCGGCCCCTAAGATGCAGAGTCCTGAGCAGAGATGGCGATCAAGGACACACTCTGCAGCTTATGCCTCAGCCCTGGTGCAGGTAAGAAGTCAGGTCCTACAGACCCTGGCTCCTACAGAGCTGCCACCGAGGCCTAGCAAGGACATGTGGCATACAGCCTCTGAAGTGTCCTCGAGTGTCTCTCTGGCTTGCGCCAGAGCAGTTCGGCTCTGTGTTGTCACTGCGTCCTTGGGGACACTTGCTGGGAGACGGTGTTGAAATGACTGATAGAGCAGAAATGCCTGAGACCCTGCACTTCTCCCCTAGACGTGTCGGCAGCGGGGAAGCGCAGCCAAGGGACTCGGAGGGACAGGATGTGAAGGAGACCAGAAAAATCAGAGACTGATAAAGCAAATGGAAATTGTGAACACAGAAGGAATAAGCCAGTCTGGGCCAGTGGGGATGAAGGTGTCTGACTTAATGGGGAAACTGCTCTGCTAAAAAGTCCTGTCTCGTGCATGGCGGACTACCATCATGCTCTCCAGGCTGGTCTCACCTGTAAAAAGCTTTCAGACCTCACCATGCTGCTGTGCCCACCTGCGCTTGCTGTGTGCAGGGGGTGGTGTGTGACCCAATCCACACCATCACATTTCCTGAAGTTGTGCAGTATTGCCCTGTTGGCTGCTGATGGGTGACTGCCTTCCCCCACTCAGGCTGGCCGTTTCCTTTCTTCCTCTATCTCCATATTTCCCTGACCGAAGCTTTCCACACTTTCTCTGCACATCTTTCCCTTCCTCCATCCCATGGCTGTGGTCCCCTGCTCAGCTTTTCCTTCCCCTTTCTTTAGCTTTTTGCTGCTATATCTACACCATGATTAGCTCCATTTTTTATTTTCACCTTTTTCTCTCCACTCGTCCTTGCTCTTCTGTTTTGTTTTCCACAGTAGGCGAATTTTTAGATTTAAGTCCAAAAGAGAATATCAGGGCAAGCAAAGGGATGCATGAGAGCTGTCAGGAAAGGAAACACGGAGCAATTAGGGAGAGAGAAGCAGCATGAAAGGGAAGCTCAATGTCAGCTCATGCTTTTGGGGTAAGCAATGAAATGAGTTTGTCACAGCAGCTACATCCATATTGCTAAGGACACCCACCCCACAGGCAAATTCTCATCCCCTGGCCCAGTGGGGATGAGCGGCTTGTTTCTCTTTGCTCACGGGGGTTCCTCCAGGGCACAGTGCCTGGGTCCAAACAGCTCTCAGCATGGTTCTCCTCTGAGCTTTTTTTAAATATTATTGGTTTTGTAGTGGTTTCTCAGGTCACAGTGATGGCTATGTCACCGCATGATGTTTCTGTAGCACAATGCTGAAGACATGTGCTGTGTGTTTAAAACCCAGTGGATGGGAATGGGGAAGAGCTCATAGGCACCCGGTCTGCTGGGAGAGAGATTGGGATGGAGAACAGCCTGAACCCTGCTGCCTGTGGGGACCCATCTCTGGAGCATGAACCACATCTGCTTTGCTTCAGAGAGGGTGATCTGATGCCTCTGACAGCACAGACATAGCTGGTATAAACTGGCTGAAGATGGCATTGGAGGGATGCTCTGAGGAAGAGTCATGTAAGCAGAAGTCCCCTGAGCAGTTGGGGGAAGGTGACACCAAGTCTGCCAGCAGTCATGCCCAGCTCTGGTGGAGTGCTCTGCACAGGAGCCTGCTCAGTGGTCAGGGACCTCACGCCACAGCTACAGCCTCTCTGGGCTACGGACAGGAGACTTGGAGATGTGGGCTTCTCATGGAGATGTCTGGAGGAGACTTGACTAACATTTCCTTGAGGGAAAGATTTATGACAAGTGTTGGGTCCAGCGTAGGGCACTGAAAGGAGCAGGGAACCATCATGCATTCATACATGTCCTAAATATAGAGGGGAAATATCCCTTTTTGTTGCCGTGGGAACACGTCAACTCTTAGGCCAGACATGTCAGTGCAAGTGGGACTAAGTACTGCCTGAAGTGCATGTCTAGGTACGATGCTTCACATGCACCTTGCTTTGCCTGGAGATGTTGATGGCACTGGTGTGCTCTGAGCATGCCATTCCCTTGTAAAAGGAGGAGCCAAAGCGACTGGGGCTGTTACCCCTTTGTACCATCCTCTTTTCACCTTTCTCCTCAACTATACCTTACATTGCTCTTTCAAACTCACATCATTTTGGCTTCTGAGACATGAGTCGGAAGGTTGCAGTGAGGGGCAATTGGAGAGTTTTTGGAGCCATGGCTCCATGGCACACAAGTTGAGGAAAGGTAAGGAAATTGGGAAGAAAATGAAGTGCAGTCTACTTAGATAAAGGTCACATCAAAAGTTTTAGGTACTAAGAAGTACACAGTTCAGCTACTATTTTATTGGTCATACCCTTGGAGGGGTTAGTAGAGTACTTTTTCACTAAGCTCAGAAATTTAAAGGATCATGAATCTGTATGGAAATGACTTCAGTATTACACTGACTTCAACATCTGGCTGTATAGAAGAATGTTGATGCGGGTCTTTTTTAATTGCTTTTTTGATGTTGAGCCAGCAAATGTCATGTTTGAAGTGTGCCTTTCAGCAGTGGAGCTAGGAGCGTACTTTAATCTTTGTGAAAAAAACAGTCTCACATCACACCATGACTCTAGCAGTTGGGGATTTAAGGAAGATGTCAAATACAAGTTGTAACACCAATTGCTACATCCTGGTCTTGGCGGGGGGATCCCACTTTCCAGTTAGAAACCTGGAACCTCAGTCCAGTTGGGCAGCTATCTGTATACATCCATGGAAAGAAACACACTTTTCTCCCTTGTGAAGACCTCCAGTCTTGGATGTGTGTTTTGATATGCTGGAAGCCCAAAGCCCCACTGCCTGAACTGTGATGGATCTGCCCTCAGGGGTAGCAGAGAGTGGGAGAGAGTGGGCAAGTTGGAACAACACGTCTACATCTGATGCTTTCTTCAAGAGCTGCTCTCTCTGTGTGACCTTTGAATTTTATCCAATTAGCCTCTCAAGTGTGATTTAAATATTGTTGCTAATGTTAAAGTAGGGTGCACATGTTTTGATATTTACAGTTTGCCTGCAGGTTGGGCATAGCACTTGTCATCCAGAGAGGAGAATGAGCAGCAGGGCCCCAAGACCCGGAAATGAAGGGTAGGTGTTTGCTACCCATCAGTGGTGTCCAGTCCTGCTTGAGGTCCTGCTTATAGCCCTTAATCACCTGAAATGAAAAACTCTGTAGCTCCTCTGTCTGCACAACCTCTTGATAATGGGTGGCAGCACAGAACATCATCCCATACACTCTGGTGTGTCCTTCAAACCTGCCTCAAGGTAGACTCTGCTAAGGAAAGAGAGCAAGACAGGCCCTGTTGGTCCTTGAGTCCCTCTGCTGTCCTGGTCTTGAAAGGAGCCACATGTGGCCAGTATCTGGATCATTCCACACTGAACAGCTGTCAGTCAAAGGTTTAAATTAACATCCATGCCCAACATACGGAAAAAGCCGTCCATAGCTTGAGTGGGGTCGGAGTGGTGGGGTGATGGTGGAGTCTGTAGCATATGCAGGGTTAATTACCCAATTTGTTTGTGGCTTTTCCACTGGTCCAGCAGAAGGCATTCGTCATCATGAAGTTCAGTGCCGCACTGCCTAAACAGGGGTGGAAATCCTGGGCACTGTTTGGCACCTTGGACCCCAACTAAGTGAAGGGGAAGGAGGTACCTTGGATGGGATTGACGACACTCAGCACCTGGGTGCAGAGCCCAAGCTGCAGGAGGTGCCTAGGTGGGGACAGTGAGTGTTCTGCACGAGCCAGGTTCAGGGCTGTTCAGAGATGCCACTGGGAGTTGGATTTGGACCCTGAAATGGTTGTATGTGATTCTTTGCACAACCTATGCCTTTTTCTGCTAAAGCGGGCTCCTTGTTGAGTCTTCTCCAGCAGCAGGAAACCCTGGTTGGTTCACCAACGGACTGGAGGAGCTGGGTGCCCTGACTTCCAGGCACTCTTCTACTCACTAAACCTGCCTGTCCAAAGGGCCTGAACATCAGGCTGGCAAGTTTTCTGGGTGTAAGGGGTTTAGAATCACAGAATCATTTAGGTTGGAAAAGACCTTTAAGATCATCAAGTCCAACTGTTAAACTAACACTGCCATCCCACCACTAAACCATGTCCCTAAGCAATTCTTTTTTAATCCCCAATTCCTATATTCATGGTGTGATGTGAGAATCTGTTCTTTTCACAGAGATTGAAGTATTTTCTACCTCTCTTGCTAAAGTTTCTGTGAAGCTGGGATTCTGCTAGGATTCAAGTACTGAACAGTCCCGCTCCCAAGGTGAGTGCTGCAATGACTGTGGGTTGCCACAGACTGGAGAACCAGGGGTGGAGATGCCTGTGTTCTGCACCCCAAATGGCCTTGAGTTGCAATGATGCACAAATGCTGTTGATCACAGGCAGGACGTGCCTAGGGAGGTTTCTGCCTGAAACCTTTGTCCTCTAGGATATCTCAAGGGCCTAAGATCAAGCAATGCTTTCCCGGATCACATTCCGCATTTGCCTACCTATTACCATCCATTAGGTCCTGCCCATCAATATTTGCATAACCTTCTGGATCTCACAGGTTGTCTTTAACTGTGAGAAAGAGGCTGTTAAAAGCCTGGTTGGACACACTACATTGGAACAGCCTTGTCTTCAGCCTCACAGACAGAGCTATCAGCAGTGGAAGCTCAGCTTCCTCTTGTGTCCATGTCTTCAGAGGCAAAAGAGGGATGCTACTGCTGGGCAGCATGGGGATCCTCATGCTGCTGTCTTGGAGGCAATTCTGAAACTGATAAGGCAGTTTGAAACCTTGTTTTGCTTATGACTGTAATCAGCCAGGAATGAAGTGACAGTTAACAGCATATCCTTTGTTGACCTTCCTATGACGCCACTTTAGAATACTGTTTGGTCCTTAAAGGAGTAATTCTGCAAGCAAGGGATGGTGTTTCAAGGAAATGTATTACGGTTTATCATCAGTCAGGCATTGTAACTCTTGTCCTGCTTTGAGACTGTGAATGACTAACGCAATTTTCCTCACCATAGCATGAATTAGTTTTATTAATTACACTTTTTTTAACTACATTTGTTACTTGAAAAGCTAGGCACCTGCTTATTAGAGTGTAGGCACCTGCTACTGGTAACAGCTAGCTGAGCTGTACCTTTAACACTACCGAATAAGCGTTGGCTTCCTGGCTTTTGCATTTATTGCAGAAGATCTGAGTTTGAACATCATTTGCAAGCAGTAATGAATTAGTCATGGTGGAAAGCAGAACTCTGACACTTTTGAGTCTGGTTCACTCAGCATGCAGACCAGGCTGAGCTGGTCCTTCCTCACAAATGAAAAAGCACTTTAATTTCACTTGAAAAATTTCAAATGTGTTCAATGAGTCTTTGTTTTACTCCCTGTGCCATCACCAGGGAAGGAGGCATCGGAGACTGTTCCCTCTTCATGGCTTGACTTACTCTGAAGTAACATAAAAACATCATACTTTTTTCTATATGGTTGTTTTGTAAGTGATATTGGGAGACCTAACTGCTCTGGGTCTAATATTTTCACTCTAACTTATGCACTCTCATAAAAACATACATATAAACTGTAGACTCCCAATATATGGCTTATCCCAGTGCCAAGGCAAGTGCATTTATTCTGTCTTGTCCGCTTTTTGTATTTTTTTATACCCACATGGTTTAGAGAAAAGTTCACTGAAGCATTTTAAGGCAGTTTCAAGTGTAGACAATATTTTGTTGGCAGTACACTGCTTGGCAGGAATGTTTTGCCATGTTAATATGATGGCGATAGAGGAAGAAGGGAAAACAGAGGAAAATGAGAGTTTAAACCTCTTTAAAAGGCTGTAGCATCTTTCTGCATATATCAGAATATTTGACTGTCCCACACCTCTGCAGCATGTGCCTTAAGTGAAGAGCAAGTGGTTCAGAAGCAGCAGTGTTTACATGGAATATGTGCCTGAGACCCCTTTGGGCTCCAACCCTGCTCTCTACAGAGTCTCTTGCATCTTCTTCTTACCCAAGAAATGGGTAAAAATGGAGTAACTTCTGCAGTAACTTCAGCTACTCAGAGGCTCACAGGACAAGGAGAATGTTCCTGATGATCCCCAGTTTTGTTCTTGGTCTCCCATGAAACCATGCTCTTACACCAAGAATACCAGATCTGCCTTGGAAGGCAGGGGGTGGTGGTGGTGGCAGTGAGGTTGCAAGGACATAAGAAATGCATTCCCAGTATGCAGTTTTGTGGGCTACTGAGCTTTAATCTTTCCCCAGATTCAGCATGGAAATGTGTCAGTTGTGGAATTAAGAGCAAAATACCAAGATTCTGGGTAATCCATTTGGAGAAGAGGAGGGATCCAAAGAAACCTCTTTGGTAATGTATTATTTTAACTAGGCAACTACCTGAAACCTGCTGAAGGCTGAGATTTAAGGGCCAGTCTGTACAATGCTGAGGTTGCTGCCTGAGGCCAGCAGGGTGGTTTGACGTAAAAAAAAAAGTACAGCTGTAATTTTGGAGCAGACCCACTGGAGTGGCGTGGTTTGTCTGTAGGGAGGAAATGAGCCTAGCTTTGGAAAAAGGAGTTTTCTCTTTGATAGTCCAAAAACTGAAGAGTTGACTTGGTGCCATGAGTAGGTCCTTGAACAGAAGGGGATGTTTTACAAGAACTCCTTTTCACCCTTGTTGACAAAATATACTGGCATTCTGTCTTTGGTTTGTGTGTTTTAAGACAGGGTGGAGATAAGCAATCCCTCCTGGAGGAAATGGTTTTTCTTGCTTTGTCTCTGGTAAAACAGTGGTTATGATCTAATCTCATGCTTCAGGGCTGATCTGTAACTTGACTTTTTCTTGTTGGTTATGAATTCTATTTTACCCCCTCTAAAGGATCAAGATGAGAAAGGATTCTGTACGAAGATGGGACAAAGACCCTCCAGCACCTCCTGACATGCACAGGGCCTCACCTTATCACCAGGTTTGAGGTAAGAAAACTTTTCTAAGATTAAATTGGCAGGTTAACGGCTTTCCTTCACTTATTATGAAATGTAAGGTGACACATCAGTTTCTGGGATCGTATCTCACCCAAGCAATGTCCTGCTGCCAGAGAGGCATCAAGATCTGGCCCTTACTCTTCCTAGTCTTTTCTGGGTCAGACAGTCAGACATGCCCAGCACAGATATCTACCTAGCTGGAGTCTTTGGGTTTGCTAGGTGTTCTTATTTAGGAAATGTTGATTTAACCCTCTCAGGAATTAGCATTACTCAGGGCAGTGGTGCTTTGAAGTGGTTACCAGCCTAGTTAGAAGTAAGTGCTGGGTGTGGTATGTATCTGCAAGGCAATAGTGTCATTCTGTTTCCTGGGGACTAAGCCTTTAATAAGGGGAGTTTCCCTTGTTGCAGGGGGCAAATGCGAGGCAGTTGCTGTTTTGGGTAGCCAAGTCAGATGCAGAGTTTGGAGAACAGGGTAAGATGCTGCCTTCTGTTAAGGCCACTTCACACATTCACTGGCACAAAGCTAGAGGGACCCCTGCAACTCAGTAGGTGACAACACGACTGAGCAATGTGAGCAGTTTCCTGTTACTATTTAGTACTGAATCATACTTGCAAAAGCCATTTCTGATTCCTGTTTGTAAGTGGTCTGCCATGATGCTCACCTGTATGTCTAGGGCCTGCAAAGATCTTGAGATGTTAGCTAAGCACTTCACATGTAATGCTGAAAAGTGCACCAGTGGGTTATGCACAGAGATATGTATAACTCCACGGATCAGGGTTTGCGCTGGGAAAACAGAAATATTCCTGATTTGTTTTTCAGCCTTGCCCCACCAGTATCATATCTGGCAAAACAGCTGCTACCAGAGGTAGAGCTCCAGCTCACCCCTGTTGCAAAATACCATCTAAGAGATGCTCTCAGTCTGTTCTGGAGGGGGTGTTTACTCATTTTCTTGAGTGCGAAGCTGGTCCCTGGGCATTTGTGTTGGCAGCAATGCTGTAACACCTTGCCTTTTGGCATTAGTTATGTAAGGATCTAAATATGCTGGAGTGACTCACCTTGCTGTCTGAACAGAGCTGTTCGAACAAGAACAACGCAGAGAGTTACCCCAGCGATGGGTGCAGAGGAATCCTGGGAGACATGTCTCCCAGCAGGACTCCCTTGGTGGTTGCTTCTGTTGAAAACCCCTTTGCTCTGCATGAGACTCAGGTTGCCTCTTCTTCCTCACTGAATGTTTGTCAAAAGACATTAGGCCTCCTCCAAAGCATATCAGTCATGCCACTGAATCCTCTGGCAGTCAGGCTGGGTCTTTACTGAGGGATGTCCCAAGCCCTCTCTTGTCTCTAGGAAACCTGCATCCTTTTGTTTTATTTGTTCCCTTTCCATTTTCCTGCTCTCTTTCTAAGGAAAGCTTCAGTCCAGAAGCCTCTGCATATAGGGAAGCAAGCCTGGATCCAGGTTATTTTCCTTCATCACTGTGTGCACAATATCTTACTATAGCCAATTGTGGACATTGTGGTGCTTAACACTTCTGTCCTTCTCCACTCAACCTAGTCCTTGCCTAGTCTGTGTCAGAGACCCTTGTGCCCCTCTGTGAAGGAGACTCAGTACCTCAGGTCCTCTTTCATGAACTATTGTTTCTGATTTTTGCCCATACCTTAACCCTCAATGAGATCCAAAATAGGTCTCTATCAAAGAGGCAAATTTGTACTTCCTGTAACTTTTGTGGACAACCGCTATTTCTCATTATGCCACTGCATAAGGTTTGTACCACTATCTCAAAAAGAGTATTTTCTCATAAACAACAAAGACTCATAATAGTATCAATACAGTATTTGCCCTAAAGTTTTCAGCCCATTGTACTTCACAAACCTGAACTCCAATGCTGCCATCTTCACAAGCAGAAAAAAGTTAGGGAGCAGGATTAGTCCCTGCTACAGCTTCTTCCTTTCTGAGAGCTCTACTCACGATGCCAGTGTCCCTCGTACCTGTGTTCCTTGTGGCCCCAGGACCGCTTTGTTTCTGGGTGCATAGATGCCTATTTCAACAAAATGGGTGGGGAGAGACCTCACCTCACACACTGTGGGGTCAGGAGGTGGAAGATTTTGTGGTTCAGCTGACCTGAAATATATGTGGAACAGCAGATAAGAAGTCCCAGCTCCCAAGGGAGTTCCAAACCCTGCCTGCTGGTTTGATAGAGGAAAATAACAGTGGTCCTCCTCAGCATCTGCAGGCTGGAGATGAGGTAACCAGATGCCCACTCTCTGTGCCATCCTTTCTCAATGGGTATTGCAACATGAGGAGGTCCCAGTTCCAGTCCCAGTCCCAAGCTGTTCTCTTCCAGTGACTGTGTGACAACAGTACCTAATGCAGCATGGGGATTTCCGCTCCTGGGGGCAACTTCTGCTTCTCAGCTAATGATCTCCAACCTCTTCTGTGTGTGGAAGGGCTACAAAATTTGTTCTGAATAGAAGGACCTCAACAGAGATTTTAGACTACTGATTCCAAGCTTGATTTTCCTAGTGACCCTTAGAAGGAATCATTCAAACCTAGGGTAAAAATCCATGTTAAAAATGCAGGCATGGAGCACAATGCATCACTCACCATTTCTGGACACAGTGACATTGAATCTAGGATACAGGTGGTTTATACAACAGCCCTGCAGCAGCCAGGTTTATACAAAGATCCCTAACTTCTAGTGGTTTCAGTAGATAATGAGTGCCTACATAGCACAACATAAGCCTCAACTTCCACAAAGCAGAAATGAGAAATGCCCAAATATCTTGAAATTTGGTCCGTAGGCCTGGGAATTAGTTTTACCTTGTCAGGAAGAAAGCAGAGGCACTGTCTGCACTGCAGAGGCATGGTTTACTCACAAGGAAAACATAAAAATCCAACCCAACCACCCTACCAAAGTTCTTGTTAGAGATTAAAGAGAGAAGGAGGGAGCTTGGAGGAAAGGTTGGAATAAAAAAAAAAAGAAAAAGAAAAAAAAGAAGAAAAACAGAAAGAAAAACATCTAAGACAAGAACTTGGAAACTTTCCTGAGAGTGGAGACACTTGATTTACCTCAGAAAAAAGGCTGTTGACTTCCCTCATAAGGAGAGAAAGTCTTGTTTCTAAAAACCTACAAGCTTTGTAAAGAATTGTTTTCTTCTTTATTGATTTGTTGGAAGTTTAAAACAGCTAAAATAGACACCTTGGAGTGAAGCAAAGGTTTACTTCAGGCAAAATGAATGGATAAAATTTCCAGTTATGCCAACCATTTTAAAGTATATTGATTCCGTCTATAATTTATGCACTAATCTGTAGTACAAAAAAAACTTTGAAACTGGAGTAATTAAGTACTTTTTTATTCATGCTTTGAGACCTCTTTCTTCCTATTTCTGTGTAAACAATTTTTGAGGTAAGGATGAAATCACAATTGCTTCCTAGAGAGTCAGGTCAGTGGGCTTATAGCCACCCAATGATGTAACTGGAAGCCTTGATGCGGAAGTCATGGGTTAAAGTCTTCTTGCTCTTGTGCAGGATATGAGAGTAGGGTGTCAAAACACTCCCTCTGGATTTTAAAACTATGGCTCCTTTAGTAAACCTCACGGATTTAAATATGGCATGCAAACAAAGGAGGGTATGAATAATTGTTCAAGTAATGAATAATGGTTTGAAACTATTTAGGATGGATGCTCGGGTCACTTGGAGTTCTTAGAAAGACAATCATTTAAGGAGACTGTTGAAAGCAGTTCAGGACAAGGTTCACGGGTTTGGTTCTGTGAGCACTTTTGGAAAAGGCAGATGCACTGGGAGGGAGGAGCAGCGGCTGGACCCGGAGAAGGGATGTGATGGATGGCACATCCCCCAGTTAGCACAGGGAGGGGCGCAGCTGGGAAGGTACAGTGGGATTTCATCTGGGCAGATCCTGAAGAAGCACATGCGCGTTGCACCTTATGGAGTGGGCAAAGGGTGGCAGAAGGGAGGCTGGCCCTACTGATACATAGATAGGCGTCTACAGTAGAGAGAAGTTTTCTGAATCCTGTGGGTGAGGGGAAGCTTTGGGTTAAAGAGAAAAGTGCAAGGGAGGGCCAGGTTTTGTTGAAGGTGAAAGTAGCACCTGCTCAGTGGGCTCTGATCTTTGCTTAAAAAATTCAAGGAGGCACATATACAGCTCCCTCTAAATCATTTTGCACAAACCCAAACCCTGGTTCCCTTTATGCCTTCGAAGTGTAAGGTAAACAAACAACAACAACAAAAAGCCAGGCAGGAATCAAGGGCTTTCACTTGCCCACACAGTTTTTTCCTTGCTTTTGATTGCATGCCTTAGATCCTCATTAAATCCACAAGAAAATGTGTTCCTGCATCCAAAGTATCTGCATATCACTCGTCCCACCAAAACCATAATAAATGTCAATACAAGCTTAGGACCTGCTCCAGTGATTTATTAGCTGTCTAATGTCAGGCTAATAAATCATTGGAGACAGAGACCAAAACTTTTTCCCCGGGATGACTGTAGAACCACTGCACAGACAATGCTAGAACAGCTCTCTGCAAATGCCATCTGTCTAACCCAGCAAGTGTGGGGTGGAAAGCAGGGCTCATGGCACAGTTCTCCAATGAGTAAAATGAGCAGAAGCAGAGATGCCTTCTGCATGCAAAGGCATGTCTGCAAGGAATTAATAACAGCAGGAGGGGGATGAGGAGGGGATCTCTCTCATACCAGGACCATAGCAACTCTCAGTATACTCAGTATTTTGACCTTATGCAGAACTTTTTGGTTCAAAGGATCTCCCAGCTTTTTCTTCTGGGCTCTTGCTCATTTTCAGGAGGGAGTGTGATCACAGCTCTGTAGCTCACTTGTATGTGGAGGAAAGCCTATGCCCAGCTAAAGCTGGAGGAGGTTTCAGGAGATAGCGAGTGATTAGTAGGTGGAACTGGCCCAGCTGTGCAGTTAATGCACAGGCATTTGCATAAGGGCTCTTTAATGACTGCCTCAGATTGAGTTTGTTTCGCACCCAGAAAATTTGTCTACTGTTGCAACTTGCACAGTAAGCCTCCTTGTGCTGCCAGCTCCACTTCTTCAGCAAGTGCTCACAAGCTCTTTGGGTCAGAAACCCGATGACTTTTTTTTTTTTGTTGTTAATCCAACAATCTCTGTCCTGGCTCCCATTCCTAATTCCCCCATCCCCTACTATATCTCAGGAAAGAGAGTGGGTGTGAAGACAGGAAAAGAAAAAAAAGGAAAGAACATGGCTAGGAAAGGAGCCTCCTTGCTACCCTGCCCAGACACCATCCCACAGGATGCCTTGCACAAAACGCTGCTGCTCTCTCTTGGGCAGCCCTGCCGATGTAGTCTGTATCTAGTCTTAGCTCACCATGAGAAGCTTGTGCCCTTGTTCTCCCCCCAGGCTCTCTTCCTCTCCCTTCATCTTGTGATTTGATGTGTTTGAAGCTTCAGATAGAGTGGCCACCAAGACCAAGCAGGAAGCATTGTTTGATGTCCACCTTGTGGACAGGAGCTAGCAGTTCCCCACCAGCAGCTGGCACATTTCTTCAGGCTCAGGGTCTGGGCATTTATGTTGAGCTCAAAGCACAGCTACCTTCACAGACTGTCTGCAATGACAGCGTTGCAATTAGAGCACCTGTGCATGCCCAGGAGCTGCTGAGAGGGCATCACAGCCTTCCTCCTGCTCCTTGGAGGTGCTGGGAACTCAGCACATGCCATGATCTGCTCCATGCAGGGTGGATCACCACCCTGTCATGTTGGTCAGCCTGGCTCCATCCTTCCCTCCCTGTCCATTTGCACTGTGCTCAGGGCTGTCATTGCCCTGGAACCTGCCCTGTGCAGCTGGAGACAGTTCTCTGCCCCTTTCCAGAAATTCTTAAGCAGTTTTCATTGTGGGTCTTACAGCTGAGTCTGCTTCAAACGTGAGAAATTTAGTATCTCCAAAGTTCTGTGTGGAAGCACATTTTAAAGTTTGCAAAGTTAATAATCATTCTTTCTCCTTTCTAGATTTCCTCTATTATAATAATGTATCTCTTTGTCTCATTTTGTTGGAAGTAGTATAAAAATGTTCTGTCAGCTGATCTGCATTTCTTTAATCCTGACAATAGTGTCAAAACAGATACAGAGAGAATTGCTGTTTTCATTTGATTGTCACTGTTCCCCCACTGGCAGGTCTGTACACAACCTCTTTTCTTGCTTCCAGTGCACCCAGATTTGTGCAAGGCTTCTTATTTTAAAGCCACCATTCCCAATGGGTCAGCTGGGAGACCAACAACACGATACCATCAAACCCCAAAATTGCCATTCTGGAAAGGAAAAATTATTTTGATGGTTAAGAGTGGTGGGAGGGACAGTAAACAACAGTGTGTGTGAAACAGGACTCAGCAGCACACTGCTTTATGATCACAATACACAATATATTTGCATACTTAAGCAAGCTGTAAAATTTTGGAGCCCTTACAAGCGCCACAGAAACCTGCCTGGCTCATGAACTGCTCCAGAGAACTGTCAGGAGAACAGGAGCTCCCAATGGCAGTGGAAATGGCTCAAGGACGTGATAGCAAGGACATCCCTCCATAATGTGCTGACTCTGCCCTTCCACGACACAATGTCACCTCTATCTTGGTCTATGCAGTTCCATTAACGTAGTGTTAATGCAACTCCTTTATATGCTGATGTTCTTCCATGTTCAGGGAAAAAAAGTAAACCATTAACCAAAAGACCCCTAAATAATTGATAAAATAAAAGATGACTGTTATATTATTCAAATACATGCTTTTATTTTTAAGCTTCCTCTGTTGGCTCTATATGTGGATATAATTTATGTTTTGGGTGAATGCCATTTTGCATTTAACTTGTGAGTCTGACACCGTCTTAGGCGGCATCGTGTATGATCTTGAAAAGAAAATGAACAATGAAAGATTTGCAGATCACACAGAATTACTGAGGTCAGTCAAGACCTCAGAAGAACGGGAAAGACTCCAGGTGGACTTGCCAAAGGCAGGTGAATGAGTAGTTTGATGTCGGATGAAATGTAGGATGGATAACCACCAGATTAGGAGGAATAACTAAGGAAGAAATCCTTTACAATGAGGGTGCTGAAACACTGGAATGGGTTGCCAGAGAGGCCGCATCCCTGGAAACACTGAAGACCAGGTTTGACGGGGCTGTGAGAAACCTGATCTGGTTAAGGATGTCCCTGTTCCCTGCAGGAGGGTTGGACTAGATGACCTCTAAAGGTCCCTTCCAATCCAAAACATTCTATGATTCCATGATAACTTGAGCTTTTTATGTATGTGGCTGGGCAAGGAAAAGCCACGTGTGGTCAGTTACAAGACATCCCAACTGAAAGCTTGGTGGTAGCAGGAAAGAAAGAATGAATATGATGACGGGCTGTATAAAGAATGAGACAGAAAAATTATACCGAAAATATGCTAATATTATTAGATAAATCAATGCTTCTCTCTCGCTGTGCATATGCTGTGCAGTTTGTCACCTTTTTTAAGGGGGAAAAAAAGCAGTGATTTCAGAGACAAGCAATGAAGATAAGTGGCCTGAAGAAATTTCTCTAAGAGGAAATGTTTAAAAGCCCCTTCCCTACCTGTCTCTGATATGTGCCACAGTCTCCATTTATCTTTTTCCCTTGCCTGCAAGTGATTTTGTTCTCCTTCTGCTTTCCATTATTTTGATTAAGCATTTCTGGGGGCACTGATGTATGAAAGACTATATGTGAAATGCACTGGACCAGTGTTGCCCCTTCAGTTCCTGCTTTGCCTTAATTGTACTCTTAGCCCTTTGTTTGGGTATCCACTTATTTCATTTGTCAGGATGTTGGAAAGTGGCCTTTTCTTTGAAAATTTTTTTTCGGCTAATTTTAGTTTACATGCACATTGTCCAAGAAGGTGATTAATAATACTGCATTGCCTTCATGGCTTGCTGAAAGGCTTTGACTGAAACTTTTTTTTTACAAAATAATGAGTCTTTGAGTTTATGAAATCTTTCCCAGAAGTAGTAGCTTTCTTCAAAAGTTTGATATTTTTATTAAAAATTCCAAAACAATCTGTCTGGAAACTGCAAGTTTTCTTTTAATTTGGAAATACTGTTATTCTGATACCTTAAAGAAATTGTAACTTGGCCTTTCCACATCTCTGCTGTCTTCTGAGTAAGATTCCACAGACAGGTTTTTGCACCCCATAAGATTAGAAGTCATCACTGACTTTAATCCAAGCCATTTGCAGTGACCTCCAGCTAATGCAGCCATGCAATGACAGGTCTCTAGCAGCTGCTGCATCCTGTGCCACTGTGAATGGATTTCACATGCTTCAAGTGCTGTAGTAACCATCCTCTTCCATCATCTTCACAGTGAATACCCCTTACCTGCAGGGTAGTTTCCAAGTAGCTCTAATGAACTCCTTCAGAGCACTCCAGCACTGCTCAATTCCTCTTTAGGTGTATTGTTTAAAGGATATGAAGAACTTTAAGAATTCACTATGTTTTAAGTCTAAGAAGATAAAAATCATCTAGCCCCAAGCACAATGGACCACAGGACCTCTTTCTGTAACCCCGGCATCAAGAGCCACAGTCTGTGGCTGAATGACTGTAGGGTCTCTATTGAGTTGTCCATCTGAGATGTCCTTGGGCAGGCGAACGCCTGCACAATGCTGGTGAATATGAGATGGGGTGGGTCAGAGCTCTGCCCAGATGGAGCAGCAGCTCAAAGCCAGATGTGAAAATGCCGTGTATCTCAAGTGGTATATGACGTTGTGTGTCGTGACTGAAATGAGCTTTGAAGGTGGATTCAGGCTGCACATTAAAATACTTCTATGGAGCTGGGCACCTCTGCTCCCACCACAGCCAGTGGAGAGCAGATCAGTACAGGTGGTGGAAGCTGGAGAGCAATCACAATCTGCTGAGGGTGTGCTGAGCCCCTTTCTAGGATTCCACTGATTGATCAGATATTCAGTGACTGGAACGGGAATCAAGATACCCACACATAGACATCAACATGTAGCTTTCTTCATCTGTACCTGCATCACCTCCCAAGTGAAGTAAAACTATATCTCTGGGACATTTGATCATGTACTTGTTTGATCTAATGCACGTTTTCTCCTACATTAAAATGCATATGTCCCATTTTCTTTCTTTGGTTGTTTGTATATTTAGCTGGAGGGTAACATTGCCCTCTCTGTGGTGAATAATGTATATCACAGTTGGAGAAAAATGTCCACTTCCAAATTGGTTTGTAAACTTTCTGCTCAAAAGCATTCTACATTTGCTCCTGATGAATTAATTTTTCACTGCAACAATAAGTCATTTCACTGTTTCCCACTGCTGAGTGGCCCAAGGTCATGGAGGGTCAGTAATGGAAACAGCAGTCTTGATGTATACATTAATTGACACCTTTTTCCATTAAATCTCAGAGGCTCTGAAAACAGGTTATAAGATTTGGGATCAAACTCAAAAAAGCAGTTACTTCTGGTGTTGTTCCCCCAGTGAGAACCAAAGTAAGAGAATGGAGAATGAGGCTGATATGTGGTGGGCAGAGCAGGGATCCATATTTATTTACATGTCACATAATGTCAGAGTTCAAATCACTCCCTGTCAGTGTTTCACTTTGCCTTTCTATGTAAAGCCAAAGGATGGTGATAGTGAGAAAAACAGTTGCATCATAAATGCTGACCTAGTGTCAGGCACAGTGACAACAGGGCGAAGTTCATTTATTATTTCCCCTAAGGGCTACTTTGATCTTCAGTGGTGTTCATTGCCTAGGATCTTGAGATGACCTCTCCTGGGCCTGGTTGCAGTGCTACACACCCTCAGCTTCTGATCTGGCCTTAGCTCTTCCCATGGAAGAGCTAGAGACCAGGCAGTTGCCGACAGACTCGCTGTTGCCTATGGGATATGTTGCAGCTGGTTGCTGGCTCAGGGAATGCAAAGTATGTCTGATGCTGTGCCCTGAACTCAACCTGCCCTGGGGTTTGTTTCATTCCCACTTGCCTCAGCTCTGGCCTTTTCAGTTCTTTGACACAGAGGCATGGAGGGGATAGGATGGGCAGATCTGCACACAACTGTTGTAGGCAAGAGGAAAGCCACTCAGGAAAAAGTTACTGAAAAATGCGGAGGTCCTTCAGAAGGCATCAAAGCCATGCTGGCTCCAGCGGCTCTCCCTCACACTGTAACAAAAGCATACTGAGACCCGTGCAACCAGCATGTCCGACAGCAGCCAGCATCAGACTTCAAATTAAGGCCCAAGAACCACTCAGAAGAGGATGATCTGCTCCCCTTGTCCCCATATTCATATAAATGGTCCAAACATCTGAACCTGACAGCAAGTTTTGGCCTTGCATGAGCTAGCAGGAGAAGTTCCTTCATCAACAGCCCATACCCCAAGAGGAAGAATCTGCAGTCAATCCAAAAATAATTTTTTGCCAGCACTGTTTGTCCTCTGCCAGCAGGTGAGGAGTCTCTGTGGCCCTGGCTTCACAGACTCTGTACAAGTTTTGGTCAAGCCTAGTTGGGAAGGTGACCTGCACATCCCTTCTGATGGAGGGAGGCTGTAATGCTACCCCAGCACAAGTGCCTGTCACAGGCTAGGGTTTGCCTGCCTTGCAAAGTGTCTTTCTACTGACTCCATCAAACCTGGAATGTGACAAATCCAAGCCTGGCCCTGTCCTTGCAGCTTGGCCCAGCACAGTCAACAGCTTTGGGTTGCTCCGAATGGGTGTCAGGTCCCAGACGTCCTAGGACACATGCTGTTTTGTTTGGATGCATTGTCTAAGAAAAGGTAATGCTAATCCAGATTTCATAGCTTCACCTAGACTTGTCTTTAATACCAGACATGCTTAAGGGTGAAAACAAGTTTATTCTGGCAAAACAAGAGTTTAAATTCCTAATTATGAAGTTTGAAAGAAGATTACAAAAGAGAAAATAAAACACAATTCTAGATCAGTCTAAACAAGAGAATTCCTCTCACCCCTGGTATCTCTCCCCTGAAATCTCCCGGGCGTGTTGCTGCTGTTAGCACGATGGGAGTAAGTGTGCATACGGCAGAGCTGCTTTGGCTTTCGGACGGGGATTGGGAGAGATGTGGGTCTAGATCTGAGGCTGGTTGACAGCAAAAGCTACAGGGGTTATTTTAAAAAAATGGTAGTTTGTCTGACAGACTAGCACATTAATGGGAAATTTCAGCAGGAGTACTCGAGAGGCCAGAAGGGTATAACAAGTCAAACTGGTGAAATCCAAATTTGTACAGTGATGCTGGGAGGAAGGAGGATCAACAAGAGGAACTTGAAGTCACAGCCAACACAGTGACTGATCTGACACCACAGGCAGGGAGAGCCCACAGGTCTGGAGAGGAGGCAGGGAGATCAACAGCTTGCTTGGGACGGGCAGATGGGGGAGGGGGGACAGAAGCGCTCTGTGGAAGCATAATAGCCCATAGACTTGTTCAAAACCCAACAGAAGCTAAAGGCAGGTTTGTGTTTGGATGTGTTTGGATGGAAATAAGAGGAAAATAATGAACCAGTTTGCGGGAACAGAAGTTAGTAAGGGGTTTGTGGATGTCTGAGCAGCTAACAGAAAGAAGAAACTGCTTTGGATACAAAGGGCAAAAATCTTGGTGCAGAAGGAAGACAGAAGCAACAAGATTATCATTATGGAGCCCTTTAAACAAATACAAAAGTCAGAAATCATTAAGAGAGACAAATCATTAACAAGGAGTGTAAAGCACATGGTGATAATGTCAGAAACCCTTAGACCAAGCTGAGATATGGTTAGCAAGAGGCAAGTGGTCTTCTTCCTTGCTTAGCATGATACCATATCTAGAGAAAAGATAATTTTGGTAGGCTTCAGTATTCAGTGCTTGCTTGGCTTCTGCCTTCATGAAAGTCCTGCTAACATAATTAATTGTAAGAGCAGGCAGAAGAGCAGATCAGAACAGGGAAAGAAGGTTGAGAATATCTAGGAAAATGGATGTCTTAGGGCACCAAGACGTTGAGGTTTAGCACAGAGTGCAGTTGGAACCAGTTCATGGCAGTCTCTGAACCAATTCTCTTCAAGCAGTGACGGGGCATGCTTAAGGTCCAAGAGGAATGAAAAATGGCCAAGACCAAAGTACTACCTTTAAAAGCAGGAAGGGAGGACCTTGAGAGCTGCACACAAGAATAATCTGACTTGTGCAGCAAGGATACAAGAACAAATTATTAAATAATCAGGTTAAAGGTGCCAAGAGGATAATAAGGTGATAAAGAAACACGGACATGGATTTATGAAGAATAAATCTTGTCTAACTACTTTAATGTATTTCTTCCATTTAGTGGATAGGGGAAAAGCAATAAGTAAAATAAATCTTTGGCAAAGCCTTTGAGAGTTTTCTTTGACAGGAACAGCAGTTTGATAACCGTTGTCCAGCTCATAGATCTTGTTATGAAGAAGGCAGTGATAAACTGTTTTTCATCTCTCCTTGGGAAAGAAAAATAGAAATCTGATTAATTTGCAATAAAGAGGATTTTGGTTAGATGCTAAGACAAAACATCCTAGCTAAAAAGGATGTGGAGTACTGGGAGAAGCCACACAGGGAAGCTCTGGAGCCTCCACCATTAGAAGATTCAAGGAACGTCTAACAGGCCTGGTCTGTGAGACTCCTTGGCACAAACGCAAGTGGCATGTTGCCACATGGTAAGGCCTTGCAGGTGGTATTTCAGGGGTATCCCACTACTGACCTCCACGTTTCTCTGATCCTGTAGTGGCTCTGGTGTAGCTAGGACATACAGCTTGTGTATGCTCTGCAGCGAGTTTGAAGGGAATACAGTCACTTCTTATTCTGATTACAAATGTTTATTGCCTTGTTATTGTCTTTACTAGGCTGCTTCTCTGGCTCCTGAAAGTCTGTCTCCTGGATGTTCTCTCCTGAGCTGGGTTGTGAGTATTTGATCTAGGTGAACTGTTACGAGGTGTGAAGAACCATCTCTGCTCAAGGATGAGTCTATGTTAATGATATAGGCAGCCCTGGGAGCAACAGTCAATATAGGTATATCCTGCAGTGTCACTTATGAGCTTATGAACTTCACTTTTGTTCAGGATATCTAAAAGACAGTTACAACATTTGCTTGGCCAATCTGACAATTTCCATTGATGATATATCTGTTCCTGCTAGCATTGTGCCAAGAACAAACCAAGACCTTGGGTCTCCCTGGGCTGAGTTGTATAGAAAGAGAGAACAAAAAGATGTACCCCAGAAGCTCTGGAATGGCCTCGTGGCTTGGCTGTGCTCCTGTCTGCTGGGAGATCAAATGTGGAGATGCCAGACCACATTGGGTAAGCATATTGCTGTGGAGGTGTGTGTAGGCATGAATAGAGAAGGAAACCAAGTGTCAGGCTCCTCCTTCCTCATTTCCCATGTTCCCATGCAGAAGTGCAGCACGCTCCCATAGTCTTAGCACTACTGTTGACCTTCATGCTGAAGTAATTTCAGCTAGCAAACCACAGCCTGTGAGAAACGAACCTCCTGTGACCGTACAAAGTACTCTTCCAATGACGGTGTTACTTCTGTGTAGATGTATGTGTTCAGGACCAACATCTGATCAGAGCAACTGAGGGGACCTGTTGTTTCAGCTCCTAGGAGCTTGTCCTGAGTTATCCCTACGGGGAGCCTGACACTTTGGAAAGACTTCCAGTGAGGCTGTTTAGGTCCTGGGGAATCTTGCACTGTATGACTCAGATCACCCCACTGTCACCCACCACCAAACTGCATAAATGAGGCCAAAATCTCCTTTCTGAGCAAAGGGGAGGGCAGGTAGGAGACTTCATGGGCAGGCAGTTTGCAGGCATAGACATGTTCTACCTGGCAGATGAGTTACCATCCATGCTGCTTTGTGCAACCTCCCCAGCCATCGTAAAGCCCTCCCATGGGGACTGCCAGGCACAGGCTGGGTGCTTGAACACAGCAGCCTACACCAGCCATAAATATTGCCACTTGCCTTCACATTTAATTTTTCCTAGAGCAGAAAACAGGCCATTAAGCAGTCTGCATTTTTAAATGTGAAATGGGTGGTATGAAGCTGAACTGTTTGGATAATAATTCTTGTAACATCTGTATGAAAATATTCTGACTGACTCAGCTGTCACCGTCCGGGCATTTGCAGGTAGTGAATACAACTGTCATAGACTGTAAGCCTAGCTCTCACCACCATGTATTGAACTGTCTAGCAAAAGAGATTCATTCTCTGCATGCTGCATATTTAAATA
Source organism: Gorsachius goisagi (assembly GCA_018403395.1). Lineage (NCBI taxonomy): Eukaryota > Metazoa > Chordata > Aves > Pelecaniformes > Ardeidae > Gorsachius > Gorsachius goisagi. Next base: position 58,337 of record BOSO01012012.1, on the reverse strand, counting down.
CCTAATGGCAGTAATATCCTTGGAGGCCAGCCATTTCAAGCTAATCCCAAAGAGTTTTGTTGCAGAGGACGTGCACCCGGTGCCCTCTCTCCCTGGGAGACTTTATTGTCTCGCATGTTTGTTCCTTTCCTTTGAACCAAAGCTTGAAGGTTGCAGGTTCTGCTTCGGTTCTGAAAGGCATGTGTGCTGTGCCTGTATTTTCCTATGCTACCAATTTGTCCTAGTGAAAGATGGGATTTCTCTTCCCCCACTTTGTCTTTTTTTTAGACAAAGAGAGAAGCTGTCTTCCACAAATGCCAACCTTTGTATTAAACACTATGTATGTGCCTCAGTCCAGCCCTTACTATTGGACTCACATTTAAAGGTCACCTGGTCATATCTTTATTAAAGAGCTTTGCAGATGTCTGGACATGGCCAAAGAAGATGTAAGCTGGGTATTTGCCCATTGACAAAAACTCTTTGTCAAATATAACCACAGTGGTTGTATGTCTGTGCTGATCGTTATCCAGCCTGGTCCCAGCAAGAAATTGGTCCTTTAGGCAAACTGAAGTGAACTGCTTGCTCAGAGAGTGATTTTTCATGATTGTTTTTACAAAGTCTTGGTTGTAGCTGTGAAAGGGGAGCTTAGACAAGCAATTACAGAGGGAGCATACGCTACAGAGCTGAAAGTGTCTTCCTAATCCTGGAAATAAAGCCAAGCTTTCTTCTAAAGGACTCTAAGGAGATTCCACTTACCTCCTGATTTATCCATGCCTTGTCTTCCTCTAGTTATCTTCTTTTTATTTTGTTTCAGCAAGGCTTAATTAATTTTGTCTCTGTTTAAACTGTTACAGGGATGCCAAGAAAAGAGTAGGAATAGATTTCACTTGGGTTTCTGTGTTGAAATGTTCTTGTTCCATGTGTTTCCAGTATGCCAATAGCATGAATTTCTAGCATCTGCCTGAAGACATCTAGAGGCCCTACACAATTATATAATATTTTACATGGGTGTTTTATAAAAGGCTGTTTAATCACCATCTTGCACGCGTGACACAGGAGACATGGTGCTTGGCTGAAATTCCACCAGTAGAGACTGAGCTGACCACTCTGGACTCAAGCTTTGGGTAAAAATGTGGTCTCTTTACTCTCAACTGCAGGCCTGGGGGCACAATCAGCTTCATCCCTGCTCTGGCTCAGCCCTACTCTGGGAAGTATAAAACAGAGCATCTCCAAGGAAAGATGCTAAGTTTGCAAACATGCATTTCCAGTCTAAGGGCAGGAGGGATCTCTAATGAGACAGGAGAACCCTAAGTAAAGGAATCTACTCCTTTGACCCTAAACTCGTTCAGGCACACCTCAGTCCCCACTCACTGCAGAGCAGTTCCAGCACAGCTGGTTGTAATGAACTTCCCTTGCCACTGGGACAGCGGCGGGGAAGGCGGCAGGGCTGGATGTGTGCAGCTGTGCTGAGGGGTCCTGGACACCCTGCTGGACGCAGGTGTCCTCTTTTCTTTCCTACGTGACACCCGGTCTGCTCTTTTCCATCAGATCCTGTGTGCGCACATATGACATCCTTAAAAATCTTGAAGTGTACAAGCTATTTCCCTGGTTGGCAGCAAACACAAAGAATTGTTCGCTGTATCTATTGGCTGCTCAAAAACAGGAAATGTTCTTTCCTCAGCGCTGCTTTCTAGTAGGGGTAATTCGTACCCAGCGCTGTGCCTGTCCTCCTTGTGAAGGCGAATTTTTGTCATGGCACATGCTGTCTCATTTGCATGAAGTATACAGCATGTCTCGAAGTAACTGATGTAAACAGAAAGGGTAAGTACAGTGTGGAGATCAGTCGGGTGTTTTATCTCAGCTGCTGGAAACAACTGAGATCAGTCACTGCAAAAAACAAGCAGTGAGTTGGTTATAATTTTTTTAAGTTCCTGTGTCAAAAAACATTCCTCAGTTTGGAGCTTTATCTTTGGTGAAAAGGCACAGGGAACATTCTCTGGGGTCTCTTAACTTTCTTTTACTGCTGGCTTTTGCCTTCCACCTTTAGATGGGTCTGCACATATGGATTAGTATTTTCTCTTTGATCACACGCAGCTGTATGTGTGTGCCTGACTCTCGTAACACAGAAGATTTGAAAAAGAGCACTTGCGGGGATAGTGCTGCTTTGGAAGCCAGTCAAGGGGGGCATTTCATCAACAGGCAATAGCTTTTCTGGAAGCAGTAGGAGAGGAATCAATGCATAAAGTTTCTTGTTTTCTTAATCATGCTCCTATTCCATCTTTCCTGGAAGATTTATGAACCTCCGAATGTTGGACAAACACCAATAATAGTTACACATTTTTAGCTTCTGAATGCTTTGCTTTGCCTGGCTTCATATGGAAAGGCAAGTCTGGACAAGGTGGTCCTCCAGAAAATGGTTTACTGGGACAGCATTCTGGCCTGCAGCCATGGCACCTTGGGCAGTGATCTTATCAGACCTCCTAAACAGAGCAGGGTTGGGCCTGTTTGTTACTTCAGTGGAAGACCTCCGAGGAGAACCTGGGTGTTGCAAGACGTGGTGGTATCGATTGTTCTCTGCGCGATGCTTTCCCTGGAGAGGATTGAACCTCTACTGCAGGCTACTGTGCTGCTGAAATGGCACCACTTCAGGGAGATGCAAAACCCAGCTGAACTGAGCATGAAAAGCAGAAGGAACAAACAAAACCAGATCTGTATTCTTAGTGGTATTCAAGGAAGTCAGGGGGGAACTGGCCATTCATTTCCAAGGAGATGTGGGGAGCTAAATACTGCAGGTACCTTTGGAAATCCCAATCCTGCTGTGTGCCTTTGAAGTGTACAGTTGATTTGGCAGGCATATCAGCAAAGGTTTGCTTGTGTCTTATTTTAGCCAGCTTTGATATGTGGGTTGAACTTTACCTTAACTTACAGTCCTCTGGAAGCGCTCTCATTCCATTTTCTATTGAGTACTGACTTGCCTGGCGGGTTTGATGTGATTTCAGATAACCTTCTGCTGAAAACAACCACACCCATCATGATGACACTTTTGGCCTTGACATGACTGTACCTTTGGATTTGATTAAGGTGCCTAAACATGGACTTCTAGTGACCTTTAGGGTATCTGAGACATCTGCATAGGGTGGCAGATATGACGGGTCTACAGAAGACCTGTTCTCCTCTTATCTGGGAGCTGGTGGATGGGTGGGCTGCCCCTACCCTCTTGAGTGGGGCTAGATTCCTGAGTGTAGGTTACTGGGCTGAACTGCCTGTGTCCATAGTTTTTAGGGCCAGAGTGGACTAGCATGTCTTCAGGATGAGATTCAACTCTAACTTAAGGCAACTAAATGTAGGTGTCTGCATCTAAGGTGCTATAGCTCAGCTAAGGGTCTAAGGTCTGATTATAGCCAATGGGGAGCTAGTAAGTAAGTCAGTTGAGTCCCAAGTGATGCAGTCCACCCTCAATAGACACCAGGTGATCAGCTGGATTGCTCTTTAGGCTCCATTGACCAAGGGCTCAACTCATTTGCTTACACGTAAGTGGCCAGTGACATTTCAAATTGCCTGTTTATCCCATCCAGTCTCCATCTCTCACTGTAGAAAAGCAGAGTTACCCAAGGCTCTCATGACATATTTGCCCCTTGTGGATGGTTGGGATACCTTTAGGTGTCTCATGTTACAGTTGATGTCTATGTAGAGGAAAGTGAAGAGCACTCCACATGTCCACTGACTTTAATGTAAGCTTAGAGCTATAGTGCACATGGATTCACTGGATTTTAGGTGTCTTAATTGCAGACTGCATCCTGCCCCTTTCTGGCCTTCTGAATCATCCAGGACAGACACTTTTCCTGGTGAATACTGCATGAGATTTTACAACTTTTGGTGTAAGAAAAGGTGTTATTCACAAAAGGCTGTTCTATTGCTACAACAAAACCTATTATTCTGTATAGACCATCCCCTGGATGAAATGGTAGACGAAGAAACTAGAAGGAAATTAAGCTTTTTAGAACGATGCCTGATGTAAATGATACTATAAAACAGAGATGCTGTGACTGTTTTTTCTTACTCTTTTTTTCATATTTTGAATGTAAAGGTTTTGGGGCAGGGGCTTTTCTTGCCATGTGCATGCACAAATTTCACTAGCTCGAGATGGCCTCAATTGTTATGTTGCACAACTAATACTAATCTGCTGTGTGTTTTCCAGCTCACTACATAAAAGACTCATTGTTGGTTCTTTCTGCCACTTCCCTTAGGAGACTATTGCATATCCTTTTTGCTCTCATTTGATGTATAATTCTGGCTGATTATTCTTGATGGTGTTGCATGACTAATTACCAGTATCATAACTTGTTTTCTAGCATCATAACATTTTTTCTATTTGTGTCTTTGCATCTGATAACAAGACATTATCACCCTAAGAAATGATACTATCATTAGACTACGATGTAGTGGGACAGTGAAGAAGTTTTTGCTAGCTGGTGGTAACATTAGATTTATTTTTTTTTTACAGAGCACTTAGCCTAAATCCCACTGTTGTTAACCAGCATCTTTCCTTTGGCTTCAGTGAGCTTTGCACTGGGCATAAATCCAAGACCATAAAGAATATTTAGGGATGTAAGTCCTCTTGATTTCAGTAGAACTTATTTACAGACCTGGCCCTAGCCTCTTAAACACAAGTTACAGTGAAAAAAACAGCACACAGAAAAATATAGAAAATTTTAAGACTTCTCTTCAGTGTCCTGTCACTGGGCTCCCTCGTCTTCATTCTGTACTTGGGAATTATCTACTTGGGTTTTTTTCCTAAGTTTCTTGCAGCATCCTTCTGAAAACTGGGATAGTCAGGAAAAGAGGTGGAACTGAATCTTAAAGTAGCATCTGTCATACAGACGACATGCTTTTTTACAACCTGTTATCTTTAGCCTGAACACCTTGTGTTTATCTTCTTCTGCAGATGATAGGGTTTCATACTGTAAATCCCATCAGAAATCAATGCATGTGGTAAGAGTAACCAGACTGGGGTAAAGGAATTTTCTTGAAGAGGAATTTGCTCAAAGTGCTTGTGCAGTGGATCTGGAATTATTTTCTAATTTAGAATGTATTCAACTAATAGGTTTGACAAAATAATGATGAGGCATTGAAAAAATATAATAGTTTAACAAATGGGTTATGGTACTAAGCTAATCAGTAACAAAGTTTTGCTGGTGCCAGCCATCTCAAGCCACTGGTGCTCAACCTCATCCGTATTTTAGGGGTGGATTAGTTAGACCTAGAGTCTAAAGTGACTATTTCTGGATCACCAAATGAAATAATAGAAAAAATATTCCTAGAAACTCACACCAAGTTCATCGTACTGAGTCTTTCCAGCTTGTGCTGTTCACTTCTTTCCAGAGCCTGCTAGATGTTCCTGTGTCCATTATGAGAAGAAATTGATAATGTATGGCAAAGTATAACTTTGGGACAAGTCTGTTTGTTGCAAGGAAGAGGAACACCACTTTATTTCCTAGAAGGTATTTGGAACAAATGCTGTCTATGCCCGCCTTTCCAGTGAACTTCTGTTATCAAAGAGTCCCCTTGCTTCCCCTTCTGTTCAAGGGCATCTTTCAGAATACATCTCTTTTCTGTTTACTTTTCTGCTGGTTTTTGAGGTTTGTCTTTGTGGCTAGGCAAATAATTTCCTAGACCTTGCATTTGCCAACATCTTGCAGAAATGCTTAACACTGCTTGGGTATCACCTTGCAGTCAGTTGTTTTAGATTACTTTCTCTCCATCTCCTTGGATTGATCCCCATGAGAGGAGGTGTTGATGAGACCACTGATTTAACTTGATTTTTGATCAACGATAACAGAGTCATCTTCTGGCCCAATAGGGTGTAAATATGAAAATAAATGAGTTAATTTTCTGTGGAGTCTAAGTTATGATCACTATTGCTCAAGCCTCTTCCATTAGGACTCCTGCTTAGAGTCATTGAGGTAATGCTAGACCTTAAAGACAGGTAAGAAATATCCTCTGGAAGTTCAGAAGCAGTGATAGTAAGAGACTCTAGGCTGAGAGGGTATTCTTTATGCCTTTGTATCAAGACAGATATGAACATCTTTTGTGTTGTCCTTAAAATAACCCTTTATCATGAAGATGTAGCTAGAGTAATCATCATGAAAAATGGGGCCACCCTGGACAGAAATGTGCATTGTATCCTGCGTATCTTGAAGGGATATTTATCTGCTTTATTGCAAGGTCACAGGAAAGTTCAGAACATTTTCCTTATAAAGCAGAAAGCTTTGGTGAAAGCAATTTGATGATCTTCATCTAAGTCTCAGCAGACCCTTGATGTGTAACTTGTGTGGCCACTCTCCTTTCTTACAAACATTTCCTAGAAGGGAAATGAATTCCCTAGAAGGGAAGCCCTTTCTTGGTCCAGAATGTTCTGGCTGGGTGTGGAGAGTTGTATAAACCCACCTCTAAGAGTGGGTCCTGAACACTTGGTCATCTGGCTATAAGCTCTTGGGAAGATATGGTCTACATCAAAGAATGATGTAAACACCATAGAAGCATCACCTGGCTTTCATCATCTCTATGGTCTTTTATTGCAGGTGTCCTCCTTTGCTGATGCCCACAGCAGTCGTCTCCAGGCTTTTTAAGGTATTACATGAAGAATTAGATTTCAGTACAACTCCTAATAAACAAATGAGTATGACCCGTGAATGGGATAGCCTTTTTTTTTTCTAAACATATCTTAAGAATTTGGCATTTTCCAGAGCTGAGAATACTATTTACAGAGCCCTTTGAGCCGTGTTCTTTGACTCATTCTTGGCTTTTTTTTTCACTGGAAAAGAAGTTCCCTACTGTTGTCCCAAGAGCTGTTGAATCCTTTTAGAGCAGACACAGAGCACGCTACAGGGCAGCAATGGAGATGCTGACTGTGAACACAGAATGAGCATCTGATGGAGACCAAATTGTGACAATGATGTCATTGGTGTGGACAAGGAGTCAGAAAAAGGTGGATCGGAAGTGTCCAGGGATGTCCTGTTTGGGACCATCTCATAATGTTACAGAATTTTTTAACAGTGAGGCAGAAAGGGGTGGTGCACTGTGTGTCCAACGAGTACTGTTAAACTGAAAAGGAAAGTCTCCTATCTTATCTGGGATTAGACTAAGGAATTTACATATCCCCAGGCTAAGGAGTGCATTCCCACCCTGCTACCTTGCTCTGCTAGTGGTGTTATAAATAGAGAGTTTAATTTTGCTGGCATCCAGACATGGAGGGTTTTCTGTGGGAGCACAAGGCACAAGAGGTAAATGTTTTGCAGCAATGGTTTGAGTGTTCTAGTCCTGCTTGTTCTGAGGGCAGTCAACTACACAGAGCCTGACTGAGCAGGTGGGGGTCAGGTTTGCGCATGACCAGAAAGATCCACAGCAGAAGGTTTGGTAGGGAAGGGTTCAGCCAAATGTTGGGCCAGCCTACAGGGGATCCTCAGCCTTAGAATCATAGAATCATAGAATCGTTTAGGTTGGAAA
>BOSO01012012.1:15915-50808 GCA_018403395.1 Gorsachius goisagi | reverse complement strand
GCACCTCGTCTGCCCGGCTTTTAAATACCCCCAGGGATGGGGACTCAACCACTTCCCTGGACAGCCCCTTCCAGTGCTTGACAGCCCTTTCACTGAAAAAATTTTTCCTAATGTCCAACCTAAACCTGCCCTGGTGCAACTTCAGAGCATTTCCCCTCGTCCCATCACACATTACCAGGAAGAAGAGGCCGACCCCCACCTCGCTACAGCCTCCTGTCAGGCAGTTGTAGAGGGCAATAAGGTCTCCCCTCAGCCTCCTCTTCTCCAGACTAAACAATCCCAGTTCCCTCAGCGGCTCCTCATAAGACTTGGGCTCCAGACCCCTCCCCAGCTTTGTTGGTCTCCTCTGGACATGCTCCAGCAATGCAATGTCTTTCTTGTAGTGAGGGGCCCAAACCTGAACCCAGCATTCAAGGGGTGGCCTCACCCATGCCCAGCACAGGGGCACGATCACTGCCCTGCTCCTTCTGGCCACACCATTCCTGATACAAGCCAGGATGCTGTTGGCCCTCTTGGACACGTGGGCACCCTGCTGGCTCATATTCAGCCACCTATTGACCAACACCCCCAGGTCCTTTTCTGCCGGGCAGCTTTCCAGCCCCTCTTCCCCAAGCCTGTAGTGCTGCATGGGGTTGTTGTGACTAAAGTGCAGGACCTGGCACTTGGCCTTGTTGAACCTCATACAGATGGCCTGGGCCCATGGATCCAGCCTGGCCAGGTCCTTCTGCAGAGCCCTCCTCCCCTTGAGCAGATCAACACTCCCACCCAGTTTTGTGTCATCTGCAAACTTACTGAGGGTGCACTTGATCCCCTTGTCCAGATCATTGATAAAGATATTAATCATGACTGGTCCCAGAACTGAGCCCTGGGGAACACCGCTTGTGACCGCCCACCAACTGGATTTAACTCCATTGATCACAACTCTGTGGGCATGGCCATCCAGACAGTTTTTTACCCAGTGAAGAGTACACCTGTCTAAGCCATGAGCTGCCAGCTTCTCTAGGAGAATGCTGTGGGAGACTGTGTCAAAGGCTTTGCTGAAGTCCAGGTAGACAACATCCACAGCCTTTCCCTCATCCACCAGGCTGGATGCCATAGAAGGAAATCAGATTGGTCAGGCAGGACCTGCCTTTCATGAATCCCTGCTGGCTGGGCCTTCCTGCAGGTCTTGTCCTTCCCAAGCATCTGACTGCTCCAGACAGCTAGGCGATGTCTTCACTGAGTGTCACTGGGGTTAAGGATGGAGGGGGAAGGTGGTCACTGTGAATGGGGCAGCTCTCCACTTTTTGTATATGGTGCCCCACTGTCACAGATGAGTGGTCAGAGTGAGCATCCAGATGTCTTTCTCCTTGGTTCTTCTTGCCTTCTCCTATTCCCTTTCACCTGAACAACAGGTGGGACAGGAAATTTTAGGAGCTTTACCACAGCCCCGGCACGGCACAGGGAGCTCAGTGTCAGCGATGCCCTGGAATCTTACTCCTTTTATTTCCTTTCTTGAGGGACTGTCAACATATAAAAAGTAAAAATGCTGCCAGGCTTGGGATAGTTTCTTTTCTGGGCTTTCCTTCTGCTAAGGCTTTGAACTAGCTAGCTGGGAAAGAAGTGTGTGGGTAAAGAGGTGATAATTAGCGGAGGTAGGCAGGCAGTGACAAAGCTGAATGGATGGATGCATTTGCAGGATGTAGAAGGCAAACAAAACATTAGGGATTTGCAGCTTCACAAGATCAAAAATATGCTGATAGGAAAGTTGGTTAGTACTTCTAAAAAGCCATAGTTAGGAAATTAATGAATTACTGAAGGTTTAACTGGGTCAGTGGGGGGAAGTAGGCCTGATAAGGAACTCCTCATGCAGGAGTGTTTTGATGTTTGGAAACATCTGTTTATTTTCATCAGCAATACAGATAAGATAACTTCAGGCTGTATTGTAAAGCAGGTTAAAACAGTTTAGTAAACATAGTTATTTATATGCATGAACATACTTCCATAGAAGCATACATATGGTAACACATATATTAGCATATACTTTCATTCAGGAGATTTTTCAATCATGATTACAGTCTTTCTCATTAGAGAGGTCTTTTATTACAGAAAGCCAAATTTTCCAGACAAATCATTATAATTATACCTGTGAGATAAAATAACGTTTTTTGGCCAAAGCAGGTCCCTCGACCTCTGTCTCACTGCTTTGAGGGAGTCCAGCCAATTTCCTGAGGCAGCCAGAAGGCCTTTTAGGAATTGGATAGGAAACAAAATTGCCCATCTCTGAGGGCTGGAGAGACCCCATTCAGGTAGAAAATCCCAGGACCAGCACAGATGCAGCTCAGTGTTGCAGCCCTGCACGGAAGGGAGGAGCAAGCCAAAGCTGCAGTGAGGATGCCCTGTGCAGGGACAGCAAGCGGAGTGGGGAGAAGATTGCACAAACCACCCAGGAGCACACCACCACCACCACCTGTGGTTGTACTTAGGCAGAGTGTATATAGAGAAATGGAGAAATGAATGTTCATGTGGTCAAGTCCCTTCAATCCACAGGGACAACGAGGGAGGTAAAGTTCTTTGTGGGAACCGCCCACAGTGTCAGAGCCACATGCCCAGGGGAGACTAAATCCCATGGACCAGGCTCAGCTGTGTGCTGCAAGCTGCACTTTTCTCATAGTTAGCACTGCTGAATCCTACTCAGACAGCATGTACTTGTTGGATGATCCCACCTCCTCGCCCTGCAAGAGTCCCACTGGACCTTCCAGACAGGTTAGTCCTGGTGCCCACTACCTCCATCAGTATCTCTTGTCTCCTCTAGGATTACTTTTCGCCATTTTCTCCCAAGGGCAAAGGACCCTGAGGAAAAGCAGGAAAGTGTAGAGGGGCTTGGACACAGGAGCTCTGGGCAGGGGGTGTGGTAATATGGAGCAGGGAAATTGCCTGCTCCCATTCGTTTTCCCTGTGATATGGGGAACCCGGTCCCCAGCAAAATTCCCCTCATGCAAGTCAACAGTTTGCAGTGAAGAAATCAGAATGTGAGCAAGTCATCTAGGGACCTCAAGCCATGAAAGAGAAAAGTTTCTCCAGATCCCCTTCCTCTTCTTCCCCCAGCCCCTAGCCCAACTCCAGGTCTCACAGGATTGTGTGGGGTCCAATCTCCAGGGCTGGAGAAACACCCTTTGTTCCTGAGCATCCCGAGCAGAGCCATGACCCACACACCCCTTCCTTATGGCCAGGGTGGTGGGGGCTCTGCATCATCCCCAGGAACAGCCCTATCTGCAGCCTAATTCAGGCAGCCCTCCCCCTCTTCCCTGGGGTGCAGCCCCCTGGTCTCCCAGAGCCTCCTTCCCCAATGGGAGGAACACCCCGGGAGGGGTGGTTGCCACAACCCCTTGCATGGGGAACCTGACAGGGCTCCTTTTCAGCTCTGGGAGTCCAAACACTCCCCCAAACACCCCCTACTGCTGCCAACAGCCCGGTGCTTTGGGGTTTCTGTTCTGATTTCACAGACTTGTTGCACACAAGGGTCTCTGGGAATCCCAGCCAGCTCGGGAGAAGCCAGGCGATGTGTTCAAATGCTTCAAATGCTTTTAACCATTCATACTTGATGGTCTTAAAGGTCCTTTTCAATCTAAATGATTCTCTGATTCTATCATTCTCTTTGCACAAGGTGTTGGGTTAAACATCAGTGCCAATTTCCAGCTGCAGAGGTTTTACTTGGGCTCTGCTAATCATTCTGCACCGTTAGGATTGCCTTCCTGGGACAGGACTATGCAAGATGAACATGCAACATGGGCTGCTGCTGCAGGGAGTGTGACTGCCACTCATGTCTCCAGCAATATAACAGGGTAGGTGACTGGGAAGCTGCTTTCTAGCAGAAGACCAGAGTGCAGAGCCTGGCCATGTGAGGGACTGTGCAATTACAACCAGAGGAGTAATTGATCATGGATGTTGGGGCAAAGATAGGGATCTTTGCAGGATAAGAAAAAAGAAGGTAAATAAGAGTAAAAGCTGATATAGAGGAAATCAGTCCACTAAAATCTTGGTGAGAAATCTAGTGATGCTGTTGTGCAGGCAGCCAAGTGCTTTAGCATGTCCCTAATCTTTCAGCCTTTGCAGAGCATCGGGTGGAGAAGGGCTGTGAGTTTTCCAGACAGCAGAAACGCCTAGGGGTACAAACCCACATCCAGAACAGGGAAATCTTACAGACAGGAAGCTTAGGAAAAAGGCATGGAGAAGTCTGCATGGATCCAAACAGAGGGTTAGGTCCTCAACTGCACTGTGGAGAGGGTTCAGGGTGCAGATGAGACTGGAGGATACATCCTCAATCTGGCCTGGAGAAGGAGGGCATGGGTTCCCACAGTGGCAGACTAACTTCTCAAACAAAGGCAATGGGCCACAACAGCTAAAGGAACAAATTTATTATCAGTAAGACTCTCCCACATGGTAAACCCCTTCTTTGTTCATTGTTATCCAAGAGCCAAGTAAAAAGGTCCGTGCACTGTGCCAAGGAGCACTCCAGAGCTTCATCGCTGATCATCTGGAGCTCTGATGCTGCAGAAGGGACAATACCCCCAAGCTCGGGATTTTTGACCTGCTGTCTCTTACCGATGGTAACCCCACCTCTTCCACACATCCTTCCTTGGACCTCCTCCCCAGCCCCAGGCACAGCATGTTGCCCCATCCAGAGGATTCTTCACCACCTGATCGAGCTCTCCTGCCTCACCTGCCCCTCCTCAGGGCTGAGCCACCACTGAGCCACCTCTGCTGTCAAAGCAATGTCAGCAGGAGCTGGCTGTTCCCTCCAAAAGTCAATAGTCCAGCATCAACTGTCATGGTCCCAGTCTTTTCTCATGTACTTGAATTGCGGGTCCTCTAGGGGAGGCCTGGATCTGTCACCTTCTACTCTCTGACCACAGCTACATACCAATCGTAGTAGAATCTACCCCTCTCTCCCACTTTGAGACCTGATCATCACTGCTATCATCCTAATCATTAAGAAGCTATGGAACAGCACTAGCCTTTTAAGCACTATTTGTAACATGATCCATCCTTCAATTTACAACTTGATACATAAGCTCAGAACCATACCTCATAAAATTCTACTACTACCTCCTAATATTCTTAGCCGCCATACTAACCCTAACCATCGCCAACAACATATTCCTACTGTTCATTGTCTGAGAAGGTGTAGGAATCATATCGTTCCTATTGATTGGCTGATGACAAGGCCGAGCAGACGCTAACACAGCTGCAGTCCAAGCCGTACTCTATAACCGAATCGGAGACACTGGTCTTATCCTAAGCATAGCCTGACTCACATCTACCATAAACACCTGAGAAATCCAACAATCCTTCACCAACACCCAAACTCCTACCCTACCCCTCCTAGGCCTCATTTTCGCTGCCACAGGAAAGTCAGCCCAATTTGGACTACACCCATGACTGCCAGCAGCCATAGAAGGTCCGACCCCAGTCTCCGCTTTACTCCACTCAAGTACTATAGTAGTCGCCGGAATCTTCCTACTTATCCGCACTCACCCAGTACTCACCAATAACCACTCTCTGACCAAACCTGCTCTTCCCATCATTGCAGGATTGCTCATGGGTGTAGCTGGGGCCAGCTATGGCCAGTACATTGGCAAATATATGATGGACCTGGCTGCTTTCATGGAAGAAAGTATGTCTCTGGGTGAGCAGGGAGGGTGGAGGGAGACATCTTTTGCACAATGGGGATGGGTTTCCCACTGATAGGTTCCCAGCAGGGTGTGTTATGTGGATGAGGTGAAGGAAAGTCACACTTTCGGATGTCTGTGTGGACGACATGGTTTGGGAACAGAGAAGAAGAGCTTTCTCCTGAGTCCCAGGCCAGCAGTCAGGCTGTGGGGCTGATGCTGTGCTCCTGCTGCTCTTGTCTGGTTTGTGAGAAGGAACTGCATCAACAGGGAAGTCCTGGTGGGTTTGGATGTCTGTGTTCACCTTCTGCCTTTCTCTGGGTTTGTTGTTGGATAAAATCATACATATGATGCCTATGATGCTTATTCCTTTTTTGGTTTTTTTGCCTTTATTTATGTTTCCTGAAGGAGGAAAACAGGAAAATTTCCAGTTCAGGTGAACTGTACCAATTATTTCTTTCTCTTTTCCTGGATGGAGTCTAGGTGAAGAACAGCACTAGTTTAAGTAAGAGCTCAAATGAAGTGCAAACCCCAGAAACCAAAGAGGGATCAGCCCTAACTAGAGAAAGAGAAAATAGGAAGCAAAATCCTCAGGGGAAGCAATGTTTTTTAACTGGATCTCTCAATAAGCCCTTTCACCCTCTGTGGCTGTGAGGGCTTTGGTAGACCTCAATGGCCTTAAGCAGTCTCTGCTGGGGCCTCCAGCCCCTGTCCATGTGCCCCATCTGAGCTCAGCCCTGAGCCTTCAGACCATGCCAGAGCTACACTGGAGGAGTGATGATCTCCAGGTCAGCCACAGCCATGCCCCTGCCTCACCATGGACCCTGTGGACCCCAATCCTGTACTGCAGGCTAACTTCCCAGTTTGACCTGGGACCTCTCTCGTCACCAGGATCTTGTCTGGTGATCTGGACTCTTGGTTGAACCTGGCCGTGATCTCTGTGCCTCTGAAGCTTCTGACAGCATCTCCTGGCAGAAACAAACAGGGCTGGGGAGCTATGTCATTAATTGCAGGGCAGATGTGACGTGATGATTCAAATATCTAGTCTCTTGGAGTCTGCAGGGCAGTTGGATGCCCCAGAGAAAGCCACAGAGCTTCAGCAAAAGACACTGGCCCACTTCACTGGTAAAGATGGGATGGAGGAGATGACCATCTGAGGCTGTGAAGAGGAAAGGGATGTAGGGAGAGAGTCTAGAATTCAGATCTGGCCATGCTGAAGGCACAGCATCTGCAGAGCCAAGCTCTGCTGCTCTGCACATGCTTCAGTTCCCCAGAGGAATGTGTTTGCTTGGTGCCTGTTAGAGAAGAGGAAAACAGCAGATTTATATGTGAACCGAGCAAAACCAGAAGCTGAAGTTCCCTTTACCACCAATCATGGGGAGAGGTGGGTTAGTCCATGGGTATTCATAGTGTCAAAATCAATTACCTACAAAAACAGCGAGTAGTTGGTACGAATACCCTGGATACCCTACTAAGAAAAAAACAGAGGAGCTTGTCTCTGCATCACTTGTTCACTCCAGAAATTCCCCAGTGTTCTTCTCAGCTTGCAATTGTAGCAGCTCCAGCCCACGATCTTACCTCTGCTCCATGCCAGTGCGTTAATTGAACTAGGGGAGATTCCAGGCTTTGCAGAGACAATCATTAATATGTACAAATGTGGACACTTCCTCTAGTTTTTCTGCAGACTGAAGAGTTGTCAAGCTCTGGAATCTTTCTGACTGCACTTCTCAGGATACACCTGGCCTCTTGTTTTCCTGTGTTAGATAACCAAGAAAAATCACTTGTGGTTTTTGAAGAGTTCTGTCTGAAGTCTGGGGTGAGTTTGGAATTTAAATCCACAGCAAAATGAGGAAGAGGGTTTTGGAAGAGGTGAATCTACATTAACAGAAGTTGTGGACACAATCTTGAGTGTGTCATTTCTAATTTAGGTGGAGGACTGGTGAGCTCCCGTCTGCTTTTTATGGCTGTTGCATGGCTGGTTGTAAGCTTATCTGAAGTTCTGCATGTTTATATCTTTACTTACTAATTGACTTCAGCACTGATGGTTTAATCTCAGACCTTTTTTTATCTTCATGCATTTCACTGACACTGTCTCCTGGAAATCTTTTCCATTTAATTTCCTCTGCAAGAGCCCTTGTTCTTGCAGGCACTCTCGAGGGTAAGAGAGATAGGTACTTGCTAATAGACCCCAACGTGACAGTAGGTCATGAACTAGGGGATCTTAAAAGAAGGGCACATAATTCTTCAGGTTATACTGTGTCTCAGTGTAAATGGGGAGGGAGATGTAGGTGTAGGTCGTCATGTACAGGTAGAAATCCAAAAGTCACTCCAAGCGTGGAAGAGTGCATGTGTTGGGGGTGTAGATTGGGAAAGGAACACGTAAGCACCTGCTTGCACCAGCAGGTAGCACACCTCCGGATCACGCCAGCTCTTACGGAGGTGGGGACTGATGGCCGTGCTGCCCTGCACTACCTGACCCCCTGTGTTTTCCTGCTGGCTTGCAGCAGCCAAGTACATGACATGTGTTTGGGTGAGTTTTCTAGCTCAATGCTTTGCAGTCCACGCTTCACTGCAGGCATTGTAGGTCTGTTTGCATGTTGCCCTAATAGCTTCTTCCAGGGTCTGGGCTAGGGTGTGGGAGAACTGCCCTGTGCTGACTTACCAGTGTGTGTTGTGGGTTGCTGAGTACATTTCAAGGTGTATGGGGCTGTTCTTTTCTCCAGCTTGCTTTCCTTGCAAACCGAAATTCATCTTTGTGCACCATTAGCCTTGTGCCTTAGAGAAAAAGGAAAATGACAGCTATCACCAGCACACTCCTTGGCGGGTGTGAAGGCCAACATCATCAGTGCCAGGAAGTTTAAGGAACACACGTATTTCCCTGGACATGGCATTCAGGTTCTGGAGGGGAAAGAGGGAACCTGCTTCTGCCCCTTCCACACTGACAGAACATCTTGTTCCTCTTTCTCCATTTTACACAAAAGTAAGTTGAGGACTGAGAAGTTTTGCCCAGTGTCACCCCTCTGCTGCAGTAGAGATGGGCTGAGGAACTTTCTTTCCTGAGCTTCGTGCCCTGGACTCTAATGGTTAATGCTCTGCGGTGCTTTCAAAGGTTTCCTTTATTTCCTGCCTGACAGACATGGGGGAGGAACTTGGTCTGCCAGTGAAGGAGAAAGATGTTTTCCTACAGTGCTCCGATACAGTTCCATCCACGCCCTCTGCTCAGAAGGACAATTGTTTCCAAGAGTAGTACAAAAACACACCATTCACATGAAAGTAAGGAAAATAAGGAAAACTGTTTTCCCATTTCTCTCCACCAGCAGAAGTCAGTGAAAAACCTGCTGTTTTGTGCTCCAGAAGAGAAGCCTGCAGCACGGCTTGGCATAAGGAGCGATTTCCACTGGAGGGGTCATTTTTTAGTGTCACGGTAGAGTGTTTTGGCCAGCACAACATGCCCATTGCCCGCAGGGCTAAGCTCAGGAGAACTCTCCCTCGAGGCAGGTGAAAGGAAGGCTTAATTCTCCATAGCTTTCCTCCAGCATGTCAGGAAGGAGGTCGGAGTAGATGGGTCTCCTGGCTGGCTGCCTGTCACCTTTGGCTTCCCCAGAGCTGAGACAACAGGAGGTCATGTACAGGCAGTCACAGCGCTCAGCCAAAACTAACAAGTAGCCCACCTTTCTCCTGCTTCTTTCAAACTGCAGCCTCTGACATAAGTGCCACATTTCTTGTCCATAGCTTGCCAACCTCTTATGATTTTCCTCGTGGCAGAGGGCAGCCTGCTGTCCACTATGCATTTCCTTTCCTAAAGGTTTCACTCTCATCTGTCCTGCAATTCCTAGGAATTGATAAGAGCTAAAAGTATTTTGTGGACAAAATACTAGAAGAAGACACAGCTCTAAAGGGCGCTGGTCCTTAAAGAGTCCTGGGCTGCAGCAAGAATGATGAGTTGTAAAGGATTCAGATGCTAACCAGTTTTCCCCAGTTAGCTCTTTTCCCTCCAGTGCTTGTTTCCCTCTCTGCTAACTAAGACTTGTTATCTTTAAGAGCTCACCCAGATTTCTCTGTTGGCCAAGTGTGAACGTCAGATTCCTGTTGGAGTCAAGACTGGCTCACCTGCCATTGCCTCACTCAGGCCGAGAGCCCCGGCAAGGGTGCAGAGCTGCCCTCTCCCAGCAGGAGTTTTGCCACCATGATGTTGCCTCCTGAAACACATGTCCAGTACAGAGAGCCTATTCTCAACCCAGCTAACTCAAAGCCTCGTTAGCAACTAACACTGATCAGATCCCAGGCACAGCCAGCTCTGTTCAAGCCCTTCTGCAGGGGTCAGTCCCTGTGGCATGTGAAGTCAGAAGGATGCGTAGGCAATGTATGCATATGCATCTTCCATGGGATGGCCAAATGGGAAAGGAAGGCTCCAGGGACTTTCCAATTTTGCAAACTTGGGTGGAATCTGCTTCTTAAAGTTCATGAATTCAGATGTGTGATAATGCCTGGGGGCAGACACTGCAAATTCCTGGGATCAGGGCTTTGGGAAGCAGCAGTATAATGCAACCAGATGCTGCATGCCACGGGCCCCTTGGCTGGCTGCCTCGGACACTGCGGCAAGCAACGTGTCCATCCCTGCCAGAGAACGTAAGCCCTATGTGCTTGTGCTTTGTACACATGGCCCAGGAGCAACATTCACACTGCCAGACTATCAATCAGGAGCCCTTTTTAAAAAAAAGAAAAATAAAACAATAGCCTTGTGTTTTCTTTGGAGTGTCTAACCACACAGTACAGTTAGCAGCACAAGCTGTGGCTGGCAGCAAGTGCTGCCTGCTCACCCTCCTCTCCCTCCCCAACAACAGCCTGAGTCATGGCTGTGGTCACAGACGGTGACACAATGCCATTGTCATCCAAAGAATGCAGTGTTTTCCTGCTCTGCAAAAATATTTTGTACAGTGCATTTTCCATGCTCTCCAGAGGAGACACTGTCCGGATTCTTGCTGTAAGCACCCCCAGGAGCGCTGCTGACTAATACTCCCATTTCTCTCCTCGTGTTCCCCCAAGGTCCCAGACTTATTTATACTCCGCACAAAGAGCTCGGAGTCAAGGTTGGTGAAGTGGATTTCCTCAGAACAGCACATGGACTGAAGCGTGAGGAAATTGTGAATTTAATCTCTCGAGGTACGATTTGTTGAGGTCATGTCGCTGGAGCCAGCTCATGGTTAAGGGTCTGGCTTGGAGGAGTTGGCTTGGACATATATAGGCAATAGCATAGCAGGTAGAGAATTTGGCCCCCCTGCTCCAGAGATGGCCACGTGGCGACTCATTTGCGCTGCCTCCTGAAGCAATGAGACACACAGCTCAGGCAAGGGCCATGCTGCAGGCACGCTAACCCCTTCAAAATCCACCTTTAATTACCAGCCATGTCCCTGCCCTCTGTGCACCCTTCAGGGGACCCGGCCTTGTAACCTCTGCAGACCTGACCACTCTACTTCGTTTGGAAATGAAATTGCAATTACTTCCTAATACTGCAGTGCTTCTGCCTTTCTCACGTTGCACAGCAGACAGTGAAGGACAGGGCTGGCATTTTCTATTTGTGCTAGGTAGTTATCATGGCAATTTAAAATCAAATTGCTTGGGAATATATAAGATAAATAAATTCAAATGCAAATCTCAGGACATGGAAAAGACCCCATTCCCCCAAATGCCTTTGTGTTATGTAAATGAAGAACAGATGATGAGGCTGCAACACGGCTGCTCGCTGTGGCACGCTCTTCTGTTCTTTAATTAACACTGAGGGCTGGTGTGGTGCTGGTGAGTGTGTAACCCTACACGCTCCATAGGTGAAAAGCATGTCTTCAATGTGTGGGCACACAGGGCCTTCCTGGAGTAGGGTTTTGTGATGGGATGTAGCATAGCCATGGCGCTTCAGTGCATTTTGGGATGCAGCGCAGTTTTGGACGGATGAATGTGCAGCGTCGGATGTGTCAGATAAGCTCTGAAACGTGGCGTTTTCCCCTGTGCTTCTGTACGTGTAGGACAGGTGACTGTGATCATAACATAGTGGTTGCGGTGGTTGCTCCCCATTCAGTAGATGTGAACTTACTCTGTGTCTTCGTGAGAGATAGATTTGTGAGAGAAATTAATTTGAAAAATGAGGTGGTTAGATTTTGGGTTTCTTCAACCATGCTTAGACCAGGATAAAAGGAAGAATCAACATTATTCATATCATCATAATCTACACAAATTGCATTTCCTCCCCAAATGGAACATCTGTCTGTATCACTGGCAGTGTGGCAGGGTAAGCCAGGCTGGATCTGACCAGCCAGCCTGGTAAAAGCAACTGGTGAAGGCTGCTGAACTCAAGAGTTGAGCGGACGGTGAAAATCCTGCACGTTGTACATAGCCCGTTGTGAAATAGCGGATGTTTTGAGCAGATAGGTGATGCAGAAGACTTCCTTCCTCAACTCAGAAAGCAAATAATTTGTATCCTGATTACAAATTATGAGGGTTTGTAGATTGCAAGGTCAGAAGGGACCATTATAATTATGTCATCTGACCTTCCCAAATAGTGAGGACTTTTGGAATGTCACTTTGTGATTCCCACGCCAAGGCCAACAGTTCATGGCTGACCTACAGTGGATCTTTTCTAAAGACTTAGACACAGGGAGTTATCTGCCACTGACGCCATGGCCTGTGAGGCTATTCCAATACATAACATCTTTTTCTTCTCAAAATACACAGCTCATTTCCAGTTTGTACCTTGCCTGCAAGACCTTTGTCTAGAGAGATCACGTCAGATCGTAATCACCTGCTCTATCTACCAAGTAAGCAACAGTGGGATCGTGCCATGTTCCCCTGTTTCTACACCACCTCACCCCACCTCATCACTAACAACCTGGCATGAAGAAAAGAGGAGACTGCTTAGGAAGACTTGCGTGCCCAGGGTGTCACACTCCCGCCAGTACTGCGCAGGTGTCATTCGGGGAGGTCATTTGTGAGCCAAAACCCGAGACTTTGACCTCTGCGGGATGTAAACACATTTGAAACTTGTATCCAAATTTTTTTCACTGTTTAAATACTGAAACTCTCTGGAGGCTGCAGACCACAGAGATCTGTATCAGTGTAGAACATGCCAACCCCTAATACAACCGCGATGCATCCTGCTCTGTGATTGCACCGGTCTGGCTTTGGCAGCCACATTTCCTGGTTAATACAAATAACAAAGAACATTTTTTGCAAACATTAATAAAGCCACTCACCACCCCAGGAGACAAGTATGTATCATTATTGATTAGGCTGTTTATCATTTATGTTGTGGTAGGACCCAGAGGCCCCTGGTCTGGGATGTAGGTCTTGTTACACTCAAATGCAATTGCTACCCAAAGCCCCTGCAGTCCATGCTGAGCTGCATGCGGAGCCCAAGGAGCTGCCCTGCAAGTTAACAGCAGGATGAATTCTCATCAATTTACTCTTCTGGAAAGAAAAGTACATGGGTAGCAAGCCTGTGGACAGGCGTGCAGAATACAGCCCTGAGACCCTGCCACTCAGGCTCTCTGGTAGCCAAGTGCAGTGGCACTGCAGCCTTGTCTCAGCATCTTTGCTGCTTTGTACCAGAGGACTGGCGATGTGATTTCCGTTCCCAGTTTAAGACTTCCCAGGCCGTTCTGTGTGCCTGTGGAGCAGGGAGCTAATCCATTTTCCTGTCTCACAGGTGTGCAGTGTGTTTTACCCCACACAGTGGGACTTGCAAGTGAGGAACTCTATTGGAAGGAGCTGGAGACCTTCCAAGCACCATTATTACATTAATATGTCGCATTCATAATGTAGCCTATCTCCCATCCCTCGAGGTGTTCAGCATATCTGGCTAAAGGGCTCTTCCAAACTCACACAGCACACCCGTGTCAGGGCTGGGAACACCCCAAAGGCAGCCCTTGAACATGACTCACCTATCACGGTTTGGGCTGCTGTTTGGGGCTTTGCTGCAAAAGATGCACAGGCGGTGCAGGGAAAAGCCTACCAAGTGAGGATTTATGGCACATCCAGAGATCTCGAGGCATGACTCAGTCTTTGCCTTGTCTTAGGAGGATGCATCTTGCCCTATTTTAGGCAGGGAGGGCAGAGCACAGCGTCAGCCCCTTCCCCACCACTGTTGCCCACCCGGCAGTGGCACTGTGCTGGGACAGGTCCCAAGCGCATTGCAGCTCGGGGTGCTTTTGCAGCTCTGGGTACAGCCTGGGGATGCCGTCTGTGATTTGCATGACCAGGTTTATGCAACTTCTCAGCTCTGCACAAGCTGGCAGCATTAGCCCTGCTGACTCAGGCAATATTTCAACATGAGGACAGTCCCGGGTGGAGAGAAGAAAACAAAGCAAACCAGCTGTTCCTTGAGGCTGAGCTAGCAAATGGTGGCAAGGAGATAGTGACAGGACAAGGGCAAGTGAGTCAGGCTGCACGGGCCGGCAGGGTTAGGCACACACGAGGAGCTGCTCCATCCCTCCCGCCTGGGTCCCGGCTCACTGAGCTGCTGACAGCCCTCTTACATCACCCCGCACCCTTGGCCATGCAGTCACCGGGCTCCTCGGGTGCATCCACCCCAGGACACGCCGTCACATTTGCAAACGTCCTCCTTTTCCCCACGCACAGGGACTGCATCATAGGCTCAGCCTCACAGGTCCTTTCCAGGCTGGTGCGGCTGGGGGGGACACAGGCTGGCGAGTTGGCACCTCTTCAATGCAGGACACAATGAGGATTAATCACAACCTGTCAGAGAGGCTGCTGTATTTTTCCTCGCTCTTATTTGTGTGCTAGCGCCTGGAAAACAGGATGGCAATGTTTTCCTGCCACGCATTCACTGAGACTAAACAAAGGAGGTCGTATTTCCAGCTTCCCCCCCCCCTCCTCCCGCCCGCTTTCTGATAACTGTGGAGCTTTCAGGAATCGCTTGGGGAGAGCAATAGTGGAGGGGTTTCAAAGATCTGCCCCTTGGGCTGGCTGCATAGGAGAGGGGGGCCGTAGATCTAAGCAGAAATCCTCTGACTTCTCTGATGAGGCTGAAGGTTTTCCGTCTCACTTTTGGGGAAAAACGTACTGCCCAAAGAAAGGTCTCGTGCGCACAGCCTGCCTGACTTTCAACGGCCATGCTGGTTTGCTCTCATTAAGAATTATTACTCATAACTTGTTAGGATCTTCTTATTTTTAAGTCCAACCATGCTAGGTGCTTTAGAGGGTAGTACAAAAGAGAAACCAGGCTCATGCAGTCTGAAGAGGGAGAGAGTTTTTATTTCTAACAGTGCAACCATCAGCATCATCCAGGTATGAGTTAGATGCTGGGTCCTTATGCCAACACCTAAAATGGGAGCTGAGCTCAAGTGGGAATGAAACTCTGCCCTCACATGCCTTGAAAGCCCAGGCCTTTTCTCTACCTGTTGCAATGCCTTTCCCTCATCTCAGTTTCAACAGGATGTACCGGATTTCTACTTTTTACCTGCTGCTTAATGGGTTTAAATTGCTGCTTTCTCCAAGCTCAGATGAAATTTGCAGAGTAAGCAATAATTGGTGCTTATGCAGTTTGTGTGGAACTTTTGGAAGGTCTTAAAATGTCCCCTGAAGTTGGAAAATGAATGGTGGAAATCCTAGTTCTGAACTGATTTTGGAAACTTAACCCCACATGTGCAATTTCTGCATGCACAGTGGCTTCATGTGTAGATTTGGTGAGCCTATTCCCATCACCAGGAGGAACAAAACCAGCCAGAGGTAGGTTCTGGGAGAGCAGGGACCAGGGAAAAAGAGAAGAGCTGAAGAGGGAAAAGCTGCATTAGATGCCTTAAAGAGAAGCTCTGAGTAGCTATCGAGGTTTTCAGACTGAAAATATCTCAATTTCAACTCAGACTTCACAGGGAAACTTTTCCCGCCTATTATATATATCCTTCTCACCTATTCCCATAAACGAGGAACAGGTTCTTTGCCAGGCACTTTTGCTGAGCTGAAGGACAAAGTCTCAATCCTCTTCTTGGCGATTGCGGTGTGGAGCTGATTTCTGGTTTTCAGCTATGCTTTCTCTGGTCAAAAATCCCATCCTCAGAGCTGAGATGTCTTAATGAATGCAGGCTGTTCCTGCAAAGGCTTCAGACAGCTAATAGAAGAAAATCTCTTTCCTTTAAAAAACTTCCTGTGAAAATTCTGTTTCAGTTGAATGTGAGGAAGAACTTCTTTACTTTGAGGGTGACCGAGCCCTGGCATAGGCTGCCCAGGGGGCCTGTGGAGTCTCCTTTTCTGGAGATATTCAAACCCTGCCTGGATGATGTCCTGTGCCCCCTGCTCTGGGTGAGCCTGCTTGAGCAGGGGGGTTGGACTGGATGATCTCTGGAGGTCCCTTCCAACCCCTGCCATTCTGGGATTCTACGGTTCTGTGAATTGCAATATATTTTTTTTTTTAAGCCACTGTCTGCGGAATCTGCTTTCCCCTCTGCATGGTTTGGGGAAAATGTTGAGAAAGTGCATTGTGGGTCTGACTTCTGACGTCTTCCAACGTGTGATATGGGGACTGTGCTTGCCCTTCCAGGAGCACATGTTGGAGCAGAGCCAGGGTGAAGAGCAGCATTCGGTTCCAGCTGGGCTGCAGGTCGTGGGAGGCCAGGCTAGCTACAAGCAAGTAGATTCAGTCTGCTCCGTGCTACGGTTCAGTTTTCATCACTTCGTTATATCTCTGGGTTTGGCCCTGAATGTTCTGTCCCTGGGGTACTAAAATTCTGAAGAAATCCCCCTCCCAACATAATCTCATCGGATTAAGGCCTGAAACCTTATTATAGCTTACAAGATAAAAGTTTATTAAACAGCGTGAAAGTAACCTTGAAAAAGGGGATTTCAAAATCTGTGGTGCAAGGTCTTGAGATTTGAAAGCTGAGAAATCTGGTTGGGTTACTTCATATTCCTTGATGATGCTTATCTTTATTATTCCCAGTAATTGTTATACGGGAACCTCGCTGCATCAGGGACCTGATTTTACCAGGAAAAAATGGGAAGGGCTGAGAGGAAATTGTTTACATATATATTTTTCTGTGTGGATGACTCAAGCAAAGAATAAACTATACTATCTGTAAAAATATCTGCAAGATCTGGAGGCAGGGATGGTATCTCAGGAGCGCTCTTCATGCCCAAAAAAACCCCCCAAAACATGCATCCTACTGAGCACTGGCATACCACAAACCACAGGTTTAGCCAGCAGCAAAGCCACAGAGCACCTGTGCTGTAACCAAGCAGAGGCATCCAGGAAAGTTAGAAGGGAGCTGGAGAGAGAGAAAGCTCACCTGGAAATGGCAGCAACAAAAAAAATCCCAAACTTTCTCCCTCCTCCCGCTCCCCCACATTTCTCAACAAAACTTGTAAGTTACAGATTTTAAAGATGTTATGAATGAATAAAACTTGCAATACTGCCTGAGGTATGGCAAGAAAGCACGTGCTGTCATGATTAGAGCACTCGGATAGCATGCTAATTACATAACACCCTAGGAATTTGGCAGCGCTGATCTAGAAATAGGGCAAATAATCATGTTTCCCTCCCCACCTCCTTTCCCAATTCTCTCTTCTTCAGCTTTCCTTGATTGAAAATTTGATTTTCAAACCCTTCCAGACAGCTCTGTAACCTGGCAAAAGTGAGAAACAACTTTTACAAAAGCTTTGTCTTACCTCAAGCAAATTTTTTTTTTTTAAAAAGAAAAATCTGCACTAAACATTCAGTAGTATTTTGCTTTAGAGTTTAAGAAGTGCTTCCAAACTGTGGCATAAAGTGATATTAGGGTTTCTTGGCCCCACTTTGCCGCTAGTCAAAGACTTGGCCCAGAATAGTTTAACATTCCTGACATTGTAATAATTCAGGACTGCATAAACATGGGGACATTTGTTCTATGTCACTTATGTTAACAGGGAAGCAATTTTCCTATTTGATGGAGGAAAAATGGAGACAGCAGCACTGCCAGTGCTTTCCAAGCTGGCATAAACAGATGTCAAGTCCTTCAGGCATGCTCCAGTCCACTTCCATACAATAAGCCTCAACAGCTCTGTGCTTTTGCATTCCCAGGTCTGGACAGAGGAAAAATGAATGGCCTTCAGCACTGCCAATGCAGAGCAGTGATGGGAGCGGGACCGAGGCCTCTAGAGCTCTCTGAATCTAGGGGGTCATCTGTTCCCCAGTTTCTTCCTTTCCTTTTGGGGTGGCAGCACAGCTTCTCTGATGTCCAGCACTGAGTGCATACGGGGGCACATCTTTCTCAAGCTCTGTGAACTGAAGAATCATCATTAGTCTAGATCTAACTGTTGCAGAAAGTATAAGAATGCATGTAGAGTACTTACAGGAAAAGACACTCTAATAGTAATAATGGAATTCAAATTGCAACATGCATATTAATTAGTTTCTGTCCTTTCTCTTGGAATCATGCACTCCCTTCCATTGATACTCTGGGTCTTAAAGTCAGTAGCCTCAGAAACTGGAGAGGGTAGCTCGATAGTCTTCAGACTCCAGAGTCCTCTCTTGGGAGGAATCTGATGTTTATGTTGGTGCTTTCTTCTTTTTCTCTCCCGGACCCACTTGGAGACATTTTTATATGTTCACTAACATGTTAATATCCAACATTTATTTGTTAGCTACTAAGCTAACATGTAACATTTGCTTACACCCAAATTCCATGTATATGGTGTCCTTCACATACGTTAGATGCTACCTCCTTGTTCTCTTTGTTATCCTTAAAACCAGTTTTCCCTGACTGAAGATCTGATTTTTTTTAACTGACCATGGTGAGTTGCTCATAGCTGTGGGGTCTCCCGTGCCAGCCTGTGCCCCACCTCTTATCATCCTGTGCCTTATCATCCCATGCCTTATCACCCCACCTCTAATGCTGCATCCTGTGCCTCCACTTCTCAGGCCCTCTGCTGTCATACGTGGCTTGTATTTCTCTACTTGAACTCATTATCTGAGGGCCATAAACATCTCATTATGCCTCGAATATGCACTTGTCAATTCTGTCTGTAAAAAATCTCCAACTGTAGCACACAAAGGTGACAAAAAAAAGCAGTAGCCACAGACATCCAGTCAATTAGCTAAACTGATGCCACAGCAAAACCTGGTGAAATAAAGGTCCAAAAGGGTCAGGAAAAGTTCAGATGGAACAATCCCGACCAGCCTCAGCCCTGAGGTCCTGCAGACTCAGTACAAAGCTTAAGTCCCATTGCTAGCAACAGCAATGCCGTATCACAGGGCTACCCTGTTACAATGGGTAGCATCTCGGTGCAGGAGTATTGAGCGGAGGCAAAGAGGTTACAACAATCCAGCGTTTGTGACCACCACTTTTCTTCTGCTGATGGTGGTTCAAGGAAGGAGAGCCCCCCACATGGTGGCCAAATAGACAGGAGGGTCTTTGTGGATATCCTGCAAGAGATGTGATCTCTTTGAATATGTACAGCAGAAGTACCGGATGCCTTCAGTTGCCAGTGAAGGTGGCGAGAAAGTGGAGGGTAAGACCATACAGCTTCACATGAGCAAGAAGGGTTGGGCTGAACACCAGGAGGGAAACTGCTCATTGGGATGGCTTCCAAAAGGTGTGGATTTCTGGGTTCTCCATCACTGCTATTTTTTGAATCAAGATGACTTTTTTTTCCCCCCACTATAGTCTCTGCCTCACTCAGGAATTAATTCCCTAAAATCTTGAGGTCTTTATTACTCAGGAAGACAGATAAGATGCCACATCAACTTCTCCTTTACAATCTGTGAATCTCTAGGCAGAACCAATCCTTCAGATCGGTGTCAAGGGTGCTGCAGAGAGGAAATTGGCAGCTTCTTAGGTGCTCAGCCAGCCCTCAGTCCTGCTCATCAGCACAGCACACATACTTCCTCCAACAGGCAGCAAAAACATCTCTTGCAGTGCTCATCACAAGCCATGGGCTGGGATGTGTGGAGAGGAAAGGGGTGCTCAGACGGCAGACTCACACTCATCAGTGCAAGGTCAAAGAAGCCACTGCTGTGAGCTATCAAAATTGGAGGAGGTCCCCAGTCACTGTCCGGCCAGCCCAACAGCAGACTGGTTCACCATGCAGCCTGGGTAACTGGTACAGTGTGGTCCCATAGTCCTTTCCTTGATTCATTGGAGCTCCAGGTAAACTGAGATCTGCAATTGTTAATTAAATCAGAACAGTGGATGTGTGCATGCCATTAGATAAGTGAACTTCTCTGTGGTGAAGCTTTCCTGGAGCACTCTGTCAGCTTGGCAGGATTTGTCCATGAGGAAGGACAAACATTGACACCAACATATACTAAAACCAAAGCAAAACCAAACCAACATTTTTTTGGGGGGGGAATATGCATTTTATTGTGAAAATGTGAGATTTCTTTCTCACAATCTCCCTAGTCAAAAGAAAAAAGGAAGAAAAAAAGGTTTGGCCCAATGGGTCCTGGCTTCACTTGGCTTCCCAGAAATCTGCGGCAATTTATACTGGTTATTGCTAGGAGCTCAGGTGTCACTCTTGCTCTTGGTGGAGCTGCCATTACAATTGTTATTCCTGTGTTAAATGCATAGGCTTAGAACAGGCTTCCTGTTTGGACCCGGAACAATGATTCAAATTCCCTGTGAAATGGGTCTCTGCAGCTTCAGTTTGCTGTCTGTTTCTGAGGCAGCAAATAGCTGTGGATGCGGCCTTACAATGAAGCTCAGGCATAAGGATTACTCACCATGTACCAGCTTCATGACCGCTACAGGTCGCTTAGTGTTACCTGACTCTCAGTGTGCTCCCAGGGTGTGAGACAACACAAACCACAGGCAATTGCTGTGTTCAAATGTAGGCGACTACTCCGTATATCTCCAAGGCAGGTATGATGAAGTCATCTCTTGTGTTTGGGCAAATTTGTATCCCCAGATGTTTTTCTCCAGTAGCAGAGTCCAAAATATTTTTGAAATATGCAGCAGCGCTCCACCAAACTGCAGAAGTGAGGGGTCCATCCTGTAGCATGGGAAGATTTGGAAAGCTTTTCTCCAGGCAAACAGCACAGGGTATGTGGAGAGCATGGAGGCCCCTGGAATGACTGGTAATTAAAGGAATGCCTTCTCCAGCACAACCTTTTCTTCAGTGGGCTTTGGTTCAAGCTTCTCCATCATCTTTCCATCGTTTCTGAATGAGAGCCAATGAAAGCAAACAAAGCCCATGTTGCTTTTTGCAGAAGTCAGTCGTGTAACTGGCAGCTGGTGATAGCCCTGTTTGTATCTAAATGAGAAGTTTCACCTCCCCTCAGACTCCAAAAAAGCACTTTGACATGCTTGGCATCCATGTATAAGAATATCTGGTATTCTTAAAGCTTGGGTTCAGACTGACACCCAGGAATATTGAGCTCATGACAAGACTTCTGGCACCCTCAGCCAGGCCATGCTGGGCTAAAAAGTAATCATGAATCAAGTCTTGTACAAAAGCATCTCGCAGGCACACTGTGTTCATGCCGGTACCAGAAACAAGTATATGCGGATAAGCTATATCCCTAAATCTAGTTTCTTAATACATTTATTAACTCCCCTGTATTCCCAAGTGATTTTTATCAGGCTACTATTTCTCTTCTGTCTGCCCATCACTAACATCACCTCTACAGGCGACTACCACACTTGCCTGCTCAGTGAGGAACTGTAAAAAGTAAAATGCCATCTCCCAGACTGACAGAGAGCAGTTCATTTTCCATTCACATTGCTGTCATGTAAGACAGACCTATATTTTAAGGTGAATCTAGAGGACTGATTTTGCTAGTCTATGTGCAAAATGAAGGTCTCAGACCAATGCCGCAGCCTCCTGGCAGTGTCCAGGGTTATTCCTGGAGCAACCAAGCTGTTCGCTGCAGTTCTGAGTTCACTGCACTTCACTGCAGTTTGGCTGAGTCAATATTCAGCTGCTTCCAGGAAAAATTGCTGTCCAGGCACTGAGTCACTCAGTTCAGAGATGTTCCTCCTGGCCACTGCACGCTCACACTGCCTGCCCTCTTGTACCTGCTTGGTACAGCAGTCAGCCTGTAATCCTCCTCTGTCCTCCATCACCCAGCTGCTTCCACCTATCCATTGTAAACTGGATGTCAATATTTAACAAAACCTGTAATACTCCAGGATTTTTCTTGGCATCTGCTGGTGCAGCCTGCGCAACAGGGGAGCGGAACTGCTCTGCTGGGAAGGAGATGTACAGTGCAGCAGCCTGGTTAAGGGCTGGCTTTGCAGCCCCCTTTCCCTGCAGGTGATCCCATTTCCCGCTCGTACTTGCAGACTCAGAAATACGGCAGGGAATTAGGCTGAGAGAGTTGGGGTTGTTCAGCCTGGAGAAGAGAAGGCTGCAGGGAGACCTGATTGTGGCCTTTCAGTGCTTAAAGGGGGCCCATAGGAAAGATGGGGACAATCTTTTTATAGTGGGGCCTGCTGTGACAGGACAAGGGGTAATGGTTTTAAACTGCAGCAGGGTAGGTTCAGACTGGCTATAAGGAAGAAATTCTTTAAAATGAGGGTGGTGAAACACTGTCAGGGGTTGCCCAGAGAGGTGGGGGAGGCCCCATCCCTGGAAACATTCAAGACCAGGTTGGACGGGGCTCTGGGCAACCTGATCTGGTTAAGGGTGTCCCTGCTCCCTGCAGGGGAGTTGGGCTAGATGGGCTCTAAAGGTCCCTTC
Organism: Gorsachius goisagi; assembly: GCA_018403395.1. Classification (NCBI taxonomy): domain Eukaryota; kingdom Metazoa; phylum Chordata; class Aves; order Pelecaniformes; family Ardeidae; genus Gorsachius; species Gorsachius goisagi. The sequence goes on along the minus strand of BOSO01012012.1, from coordinate 28,498 downwards.
CAACCCCAAACATTCTATGATTCTATGATTTACCCCTAACATCCACCTCAGGGATGGGGCCAAACACAGCTCCAGCAGAGCAGGCAAGTGAAGGCAGTGAATGGCTAATGTTGTTATAAGGAAATGTTTTGTCACCTTCATGTCGTCTCACAAACACTGTCCCGTATCACAGCAAGTCCTTTATGGAGCATTGTAACTAAACAGAGCACCTTAAAACCCAACTAGAAACAGGACCCTGCCCTGAAGGACCAGCAGTGTAATCACCAACATTATTAGTTAGTGCATTAATTAGTTAGTGCATTAATATGACACCAGTTGGTGAGTGGTTGCTGAGATGTGCTAACACCAAACACAACTCAGGGACTTCCAGGTAGGACCTGGCCAACATTGGCTGGTGACACTGGAAAAGGGAATGCCGGTGCTTGGCTGTGTGGGGTAGAAGCCCTTTATTCAAAAACTATCAGGCAAGGAACGGAGGGGCAGAAGGCTTCAGGAGCCTTGTCGGCAGCATCCAAGGAGCCTCCTCCATCTGGAGCAGGGTGGAAAGGACTGGGACTGGTGTGACCCAGGGTCATAGAAGTTCACAGAGAAAGAGCTGGATCTCAGTAAGGAGAGAGGATGCCAGCAGTGCTGAACGCTGAGTGCCTGCTCTCTTTCCTGTGTGGACCAGGAGAGGCGAGGAGCTGATCTGTGCTATGGCGGCAATATGGGGCTCTTTACTGCTCACTTGCTGCTGGTATCAAAGCACTCTCTCTACTTGGGAAGGCCAGTGATTTCATTAACCATCTTCAAGTACCCAGCTGCCAAGGCACCTAGACAGACATTGGCCAGCAATTTAATCCTTTAAATTGAGGGTTAGGAACACCCTTGTGGGTTACGAAAACAGTATTGCAAGGAACACTGTCTGTATATATATACAAGAGGAGAAACCGAAGCACAGAAAACCAACAACTGTCAGCAGTACCTGCACAGAGAAACAAACCATAGCACAGATCCCCCAGATCCTCTCTGCCACTTGCAGCTTTGCTCCTGCTGGCTGTGCCTGGCGAGGAGGAAGGCTGAACTTGTTCTGCAGCCCAAGCCCTTTGCACTACTTCCCCAAACGGCTGGGAGAGAGCAAAACTCGCAGCATTCATCAAAACTGCCCATTTAAATACAAGGGAGAGGTTGCGATTGCTATCTGGGCACGCTCATCAGGTGAAGGCATCTCAAGACAGATACCGCAGGAGACTTCCTGGTAAATTGCAGCATCGCAGGGGAGTCTGCAGCTACTTGTACCCAGCCATCATCGGAGCAAAGAACGCTCCGATTCCTGGCTGGTACCTGAGCTGATAATTGCTCAGAAAAATTAAGGTTGGGTAATCCTCCTGAAATTAATTAGCTTGCTACGATGCCGCAGGGCAGTTACCGCAAGAAGGTCTGAAGCAGATGATATAGCCATTTCCCTCTTCAAGATTAAACCCAGGAAACAGGTCACAAGAGTCCACCTTTGTCACAAAGGCTTTTTAGCTTTCTGGATTTCTCTTCTCTGGAAAATTTTGGGGCTTTTCAGGTGTTCCTGAAACAGCTATGAGGGTCCTGAGGAGTTGCAAGCATTTTTGGACACTCCCATTGTCTGCTGCATCTGACAATGACAATTCAGTTCTCTTCAGCAGCTTGCTTTGCTCATTTTACCACTTTTTACTGAGCAGCCACTAGTCCTTGCAAAATGTTTATAATCAGAGGCAGTAAATGAGAAGAGAGTCAGCACATTCACAGTGATCTTCAGCCTTCAATTAATTTAAAGGCAGTACTTCGTTCCCTTCACATGGCTGGCTTTCAGTTACCTCCTCTCTCTCAGACTGTGCAGCTGACTTTGGGCAAAATCCTTTATTTCCCCTGCATCTGTCTTATTTTTTGTAAAAATTTCTCATCCTTCCTTTTTGTGTCTTGGCTCCTCTGAGGAAATGGGTGCTTTGCCTGTGCATGTGGGCTACCTCCTTCTTTCACCTCCTTTACATAAAGAATATCCCTTTTCAGTAAAAGAAAGCGTAAACCCATTGATTCACAAAGGAATGGAGCTGGCAGTTCCTGCCCAAGGCAGATCAAATGTTTTTATGTCTCTGTCCCTTTAAAATAACACTAGTGAAGAGGTTTTCACCACCCTCCCAGGAAAAATATTCCAATATGCCACTTTTTCACCCATGGAAATTTTCCCTTAGTTTTATCTTCATTACCAGCCCAAATGATATAGTCTTTCCACAAATTTCACATCTTCCAGACATCTTCCCACTTCTGTTGCCCCTTGTGGATCATCTCCAACTGGTCCACTGCTCTCCTGAAGTGTCATGGCCTCATGGGCACAAGACGCCTCCTGAGACCTTGCCAGGGCCCTGCAGGGCTCTGCCCATCCTTTCAGCCCTATTTCCATGTATGGCAGTCCAAACAGGACATTTGCTTTTGCTGTAGCTGTCTGACACAGGTACCTCATGTTAAGTTTGTGATCAGCCTCCAGCGCCTTTCCAGTATTACAGAAGCTGTTTACTCCAGAGTATGAGTAGGATTCCCAACTAGACATCCATTTGTGAGATGTAACTCCAAGTCAGTCATTCCTTGGGTCCCTCCAGTTACCTGGGAGATAAAGGCATCTCAGGCTAACGGGTAATCTCATCCAGGAGAGGTGTCTAAAGGCAAAGCTCCCTCTGGAGGGACTTTCCCCTGTAGAACAGCATTCAGGGTGGTTTTTATTGTTGTTGGTTGTTTGGTTGTTTGGGTCTTTTTCCCCCAAAGAATTTCTTGAGCACTTTGAATTTTGATTTAATCTTCCAATGCATTTTCAATCCCCTCCCAATTTCATGTCATCTTCAGGCTTGCATGCGCTCTTCCTTTACTGAGGACACTTATGAAAGTGCTGAATCGAGCCCTGGCAACCTGCTTGGTAAATCCTGTCATTTTGATAGTCAACCTTTGGTATGCAATGACAGCAAAATGGTCTGCTAGTGCACATCTGCATCATGTTTCCCTGGCTTGCTTATAAGGACGTGCTGTAAGACAGTGTGAAATCCTCACTAAAGATAAGACACAACATCTTATAACCATGCGATAGACAATCTCTCCTGAAGCTCTCTAGCCAGTCTGTTGAACCTCTGCAGCATGTGGTTTGGGTTTCTCCTGTGCTCGGCAATGGAGAAAACCCACAGAAAATACAGTTTCCATAAAGCTTCGAATCAGCTGTAACTCCCTAGGCAATATCACACTAAGAAACAGCTTCCTCACATGAACTTTCTTTAAGGAAGCTCCCTATCCCTCCTTTTCCCTCTCCCTTCACTGACACAGAGACGAGGTTGTATCTGAAAGCAGTCAGCTCCTGGACTCTGTGGGAAAGCCCAAAAAGTCAGCAGAAGAGTGGGCAAAATTGGTTTGACTCCTGTTTGGATGTTTCCTATAGGGTCTGGAACTGGGTGGATTTGGACCCCAGCTGGAAACTCTGGGGGAATCTCAAGGATTGCATGCTTCAAAGAGAGAAGGTGAGACACACGGAGAATGTCAGAGGAACCTGTCACCTGCCTGTCTGTGTATGCATGTGCGAGTACCTCCTCTTCCTCAGCACTTTTGGATTAGGAGTCTCTTTTGTATTTCAGGAAAAATTAGGAATTCATAAGCCTAAGAAAATAATGCTTATGGTCAAATTCTGAGCTCACCAAGAACAGATGCCAGCTCTAATTGCTATGATTCATTGCAGGTACCTGCTACTTTCTTCAGCAAACTTCAGCCCCCTCTGGTCCTCTAGTATCCTGACTTACAAATGCACTTCAGAGAGAGCAGGAAATCTAACACCACCAAATAAATACAGCAGGGGAAAGAACACCAGCTCTTCTCCCGGGCTACCCTTGTTTTTCTTGCTCCTGTTTTTGGCTTAACTCAGGGTTAATCACCAACAGTTCCGAATTCCATCAGTGAAGAGGGGAAAGGGAAATGAGCAGGAGGGCTTTGATTCAGCACAGGGGCACTGCATGCTGCCTTGAACCCCTTGCTGCTTCATTAGTTGCTTTTCCATGTTGGGGCATGGAGACTGCATGAGAGACGAAAGAGCTATCAAGGCCAAGAACCAGTGCTCTTATTCGGAGCACACAAATGCACTTTGCATTGTTCTCATTTCCCCTCATATGAATAATAAAAGCTGCTTGACGGCAGGATGACTAGAACTATTTTCTGCCATAGCTAAATCTCGATAATTTGTTCCATTTAAACCCTTAAATCCATTTAACCCTTCTCTGTCCATCTAACTATAAGGAGCATATAGGTGGATCAAAGGTGGTGGACGTGGCATCAGCTCCAAAGACAGAGCTTGGATGGCTGAGAGCGCATTGCAGGCATCTGTGGTGTTGCATGCTGTCTGGAAAACCAAAAAGGACAGTGTGTAGAGTCAGGTGGCTGAGCAGAGACCCTGGGATGCAGATTAGTCTTTTCACTATTCTACTCTGGATTTATTTTTGAAGCTAGAAGAGGTTCCATCTGTATACGTAAGAAAGTTTTTAACCTCACCGTTACAAAGAGGTCCACTCCAATGTAAAAATGAAAGTGCTAGCACTGAACTTGAGTGTTTGCCATGTGTCTACTCAACATTAAGGGGAGGAGAAAAGCAGAGAACGTGTGAGCAAACACTGTTCCTGATAATGTAGAATCCTTTAAGGAATCTTGGAAATGGAAAAGTAACATTTTCAAAGATGAATGTGGGATAAAGGCACCAGAATCTCATTTTCTACAATGATTCAGGATCTATGGTCCAGATTCTTAGAAGAGTATATGTGTCCAGCTACTTTGAAGTACTTACACCAAGAAGCTCCGTCTTGCTGAAGGCGAAGGTTTTGCCTTAGCACCTTAGTGGATTTTGTAATTGGACTTAACTTCCTAAGTCACTACTGCTGTTCAGAAGACTGTATGGTCTTCCTACTGTGAAGAGAGCTTTTTAGAAAAACCTTTGGGTTCCTTACAGGCAATCACTATACCCAACCACTGCAAAGATATTTTCAATTTAAATATCAAATCACCCTTGTTAAGGATACTACAGGACTCATTCTCTACCTGGACTTCAGCAAAGCCTTTGACACAGTCTCCCACAGCATTCTCCTAGAGAAGCTGTCAGCTCATGGCTTGGACAGGTGTACTCTTCACTGGGTAAAAAACTGGCTGGATGGCCAAGCCCAGAGAGTTGTGGTCAATGGAGATAAATCCAGTTGGCGGGCGGTCACAAGTGGTGTTCCCCAGGGCTCAGTTCTGGGACCAGTCATGTTTAATATCTTTATCAATGATCTGGACAAGGGGATCGAGTGCACCCTCAGTAAGTTTGCAGATGACACAAAACTTGGTGGGAGTGTTGATCTGCTCAAGGGGAGGAGGGCTCTGCAGAGGGACCTGGCCAGGCTGGATCCATGGGCCCAGGCCGTCTGTATGAGGTTCAAGAAGGCCAAGGGCTGGGTACTGCAGTGGTGAGGCCGCCCCTCAAATGCTGGGGTCAGTGTTGGGCCCCTCACTCCCGCAAGGACATGGAGGGGCTGGAGCGTGTCCAGAGAAGGGCACCGGAGCTGGTGAGGGGTCTGGAGTCCAAGGCTGGTGGGGAATGGCTGGGGGAGCTGGGGGTGTTCAGCCTGGAGAAAAGAAGGCTGAGGGGAGACCTTATCGCTCCCTACAACTGCCTGAGGGGAGGCTGTAGCGAGGTGGGGGTTGGCCTCTTCTACCTGGTAACAGACACTAGGATGAGGGAAAATGGTCTGAAGTTGTGCCAGGGCAGGTTTAGGTTGGACATCAGGAAAATTTTTTCAGTGAAAGGGCTGTCAAGTACTGGAAGGGGCTGGCCAGGGCAGGGGTCGAGTCCCCATCCCTGGGGGTATTTAAAAGCTGGGCAGACGAGGTGCTTAGGGCCAGGGTTTAGTGGTGGGATGGCAGGGTTAGGGTAATGGTTGGGCTTGATGATCTTAGAGTTCTTTTCCAACCTAAACAATTCTACGTTTCTATGATTTTGTTGAATACCAAAAAGCAAGCTGTCTCGGAAGAGGACAACAGGTGGGTAACAGCATGCAGCGTGACGGTGAAACAGGTTGGGAAAAGGAAATATCATTGTTATGGGACTAATTTAAAAGCAGGATGCTTGTAGCGAGGAAATGAACTGTCTGGAGTAGAGTTTGCTGCCTCTGCTGTTGGGAAATGTAACATCTTTAGTGAACATATGTGAATCATGGCGGCTTCTTGGTTTCACACCTGATCTGGAGAGGAGCAGCTCTGTACTGTGTCTCCTGGAAATATGCCTCATCTGTTGGGTCTGATGGTACTGACAGCTCCAGTGTTCATAGGAAAGGTGCAAATGTGGCTTAGAAGCCCACACACTCTAACATGAAGTGTCGTTTTCTCCATTTGAAGCAGCACAAATTTAGATTTTAGGGTCAGTCAACCTTGTCTGTTACCTCAGAGATATTGGGAAGGAAAAAATAAATGAACATCAAAGAAGATGGAGATAAAAAGCAAAACTATTGCAGACTGGACGCAATTCAAACTGAAGAACAGGCACTTTCTGCAGTGGAGAGGGCCAAAGGGCCAGGTTTTGAGTGGCTTTAGGTGCCCAAGCTGACATTAAAATTGTCAATCAACCCTCTGTGAATTGAAGAGTAGGAGTCAAATGCGTAAGAACCTTTTTGACTTGTTTTTACAGTAGGTTATATTTTCATGAGTGAACTAGAAAGGGAAGAAAAAAAAAAAGCCTGTTAAAAACATGCTGGATGGCATTTTGTGAGCAGCTTCACTGTGTCGTTTCTTCAGCCCAGGATGCTGCTCATTAATCTGCATGTCCTGTTGAGCAGTCCTGAGGCCATGCAGGAGCATGTTGTGGCTATTCTACAACTCTCATGTTTCCATGAAGCTTGTACTTCAAAGCTGTCTGGGCTGAAATCGGTGGAACTGCCTAGGGTATTCAGCTATGTAGCTCCAACTAATCCAATGGGACCTGGAAACTTAATTGGTTTTCTCAGGTTTAAATATCAGCTTTTGCATATCGAGGAATCTTCTTCCCCATCAGAGAAAATGGACCACATCTTGCTAGGACTTAAGACAGGAAGAGCAAGGATGCTGCACCCTCTGAATAAGCTGGAGGATTCAGGGAATAAATCTGCAGCTTGTCAGACTTCTTCAGGCTTACCAAGACTAAATGCTGTCAACAGAAACTGGAGCTCATCAGGAGAACCTGGCTGTCCATTTTTTGCCAGAGAATCAGCTCTCCTGCCAGCATAGGGCTGCTGGTACCACACTGTGGCTCAGACCCAGTATTGTCTTGCAGGGAGATCATCAGCATTTGAAGCCTGAGCCAGCCTCCCTCCAGAACAAGGCCAGATTCTTTTCTCTGAGCATCCTTCCAGGCCTCTTTCTTGGCTGCAGCATGCTGATACTTGGGCAACCAATGCAGGGTTGAACCCTACCTGCTATGGCTGCTCTCCCTCATTCTGGCTTTCAAACAACACATACAACCTGGCATCTACAAAGTTTCTTCCCTGGGTTCAGCATGGGGCTGCACAGAGAGGTCTGATGGTACAGGGCAGATTCTGCCATGCTCCCAAGCTCACCCTCTTTGCTCTGAGATCTCTGGATGCAGCAGAGTAGGCTTTGCATGTGGTGAAGACTAGAAGGGACAAATTAGTTTCACCGGTATCATGTGGATTATTCAACCAGAACTGAGAGGAGACTTTCATTTTCACAATGCTGGCCTGCTTTCTCTGGTATAAAGACATTGAGCCTGTCCCTGCTATCCTGATGGTTTGCCATGCACCTCCTTTCATCAACATGGGATGAGGGAGAAATCACCCCAGGTGCTGGAGCTTCCTCTGCAACCTCTCCAGGATTCCTCCCTGGCATCCCTCTCAGCCACACAGCCTTACCTGTGCCATGCGGTGAGTCTGTCCTAAAGCTGGGCTCAAAAAGGAAACCTGACTTTTCAGACACCCTGTGTTTTCCTACAGCTCTCCTCTCCCATCCCTGCTGCACCGATGCACCAAGCTTTGTGAAGAGGGCAGGCCTCAGTGGCTGACCAGGCTGTACCAGCCAGCAGCAGTGACATGAGCACAGCTGGCCCCCATGACAGATCACCCCATCTTTGAGCTGTTTCCAATAAATTTGGGGTTGAATAATCCTTCTCTAATAAGAAAAGATCCCATAAATCAGAGAGGTTCCTATGGCTGTAGAGAGTAAAGTGTTTTCCTACTTCCACCACCTTTGTGATTCAAGTACCTCGATTTTGATAGGTGAAGGGTCATTTTGATCTAAGATTTAGGATTTTGACCTAAAATTAGGTGTCTAATGCTTGGGAGGTGTGAACCTTTGGGTATAAGCAGCAGGTCAGAGTTAACCAAGAGGTGCTTTGTGGTGCATTCATTGAAACAAAGGGGGAGTTGCTGAGATGCAAGAGGTGACAAGACCATGTTAAATCCTTAGGTACATGGTATTCACAAGGGAAATACAGACTGTTGGTCAGTGAAGTGCCACATCTTCCTTTTCAGGTTCCTGTTCTTACCTCTGAAAAGTTATAGTCTATCAGACAAATGTCTTTCACCTTGAGCAATAATGTCTTCAGGAAGGCAAGAAGCATTATTTCTGATAAAAAGCATTAACTAAGTTAAGTTGCTCTGGGACTTTGGAAGTATGCCCTGGAGAAGGCTTCCAGGATGAAATGAATAAAAAAAAAAAGGGGGAGATAAATGCATTTTACCACCTAGGAATTATGTACTAAATAGCTGTATTGCTACCTTTCCCTCCCTCGCACGCTGTCCTTATGCGTCTTTCTATAGGATTTACATGTTCCCACAGCTTTAACAACTCCAAAAAGTGGCCAGTTTTGCAAAACAGGTCAAACTCCTATCTTTCTACAGAATTTCTTTAGAACATTCAGACCAATATCCCAGGTAGGCAGGTGTGCATGGTAATCCATTGATCTAGACAGCAAGGATGAATGTTTTACTATGCAGAGTCCAGGAGCTGTGCAGTTACCTAGTATGCCATGTGGACAGCATGTCTCCTCTCTCTCGGGCTTTTGAAACATTTTTTTTCTTACAGAAGGTAGGTAACCCTGGATGGTGGTAACCCCGAGCACCATGACAGCTCAATGACTCACCCCGTAGGAGGTACTACACCTTGCTGTGGTAATTGTGTTTGTGCAAGAGCTATCCCAACGTTGAAGAACAGAAGGATATTTAAAGCCAACGGCAATAGCCTGCTTCATGCCGCGTAACATGCCTTGTTGTTATATATGAATATAGAAGCCTGGAATGTTTCAAGATGACACCCAGAAAAGGTGAGAGTGGTTGGAAAAAGAGGTGGGTGGAATTCTCTGCCTGCACACATGCTCTACTGATAAAGGCTGGGGTCTAGATGTTCCCAAGCCATCAGTGGAGATGGTGCCTGAAGAGAGCTACAGTGGAGCCAGATGATGTCTGAGGGAGAGAGCTTTGGCTCACTTCTCTCTTTTTACCCCAAACCAGCAGTTTGAAAGCGGGAAATTGCGTAAGGCCATCAGAGATGGTGCTTCATGCCAGGATCACTGTGGACACAAGGGGTCTGACTTGGGTGAAGTCTTGCTAGGTTCATGCAAGCCACAGTTCTATGAGGGAGGCTCTATGGTCACAGAGCAGCCCCACAGACATGAATGGGAGAGGTTTTACTGCTGCAACTAGCTGTGTGTCAGCTCCCACAAGCTAGTCAGGACTATGTGGGAGGCCACCAAGGGATGCCGTGATGCTGCAGGGTGAGATGCTGTGTTCTGGCATGTTTGTCTGTGAGTCAGAACTAAGTCAATGTATTTTGGGTCTGGAAAGTCTGTCATGGGTTACAGCCACCTGAGATCTGGTGGGAAAAAGCCTGTATGTGATGACATGGGAAAGACATGATCATGATACCACTTACCACTGTGCAGGGATTCAGCTGTGGTTGTACATGAACCCACAGGCTTTCTTGAATGTTATGAATTTGAAGCCTTGATGTTTCTCTAATTCGCTTTAACAGCCTGGAAGTCCTGACCCAGGAGAATGTTAATTCTCCATTCAGCATTGCAAGGCTGAGGTCTCTGATCCACTTAGGGTGAAGGATAAGAGTGGAAGGCATGGTCCAGTTGAGCAGGGGTATGAGCAACACTTTAGGACTCCCAGATGTTTGCTGAGTGAACATAGATGGGTTGGGAAGACCCCCAAATGAATTGCCCTTCATTTCTCTTTGGTTCCCACAATAGACAGTTATGATTTAGAGAGACCACTCCAGTGCAGCTTCATCAGAAACAGCTCAAGGGACAACAAGAGTTGAGAGATTTCATTTCTGTTCAATTCAAGGGTGAAAGCAAAATTATTCTTGTAAACTGAACTTCAAACCTTGGGATATCATGGACAATGGAGAGGTTGTCAATTAGAAATTCCTTTCAGTGTGGACCTTTTACTGCCAAACTTTATTCTGTGTTCACACCCTTCTAGGTTTTATCACAAGCCCTTTGAATGGACTTGGCAGTCCCTATTTTAGAAGTTAAGGGTGGGAAAATGACGAAATGTGGTTAAAGATTGAAGTGGGGGCAACAACACCATGCTCAAGGCATAATTTTGAAAATGTCAGTATTGTTGTCCAGACAAGAGTATTGAGATTTGTTTATCACACTGCCATAAAAACAGGATGGAGGGAGAAATAAACAGAGGAAGAAGACAGAAATGGATGAAGTAGGACTGCAGCTCAAAGCTTTTGATAGAACAAGAGTGGAAGTAACTAGAGGTTATTTAGAGGATTAGAGAGAAAATAAATTTTGTTATGAAGTGTTGAGAAATTAAATATTTTAATTCTGTCAAGGTTATGTTGCATTGGAAATGGATTAATGTGTTGACCTCTGCCATTATGGTCCCACAACTTCCAAGGAGATGGGTACCAGCTGAGCAGACCATGCTGTGAGCCATAGTCCTGTACTGATTTTTATGGACCATACACTAGCAGAGGCACTGAAGTTGTTGTCAACAGCATGGAGACTGCTCAGAGGTGATGGTGAGGAGGAGCAGCGGGATTGCTGTCAGACACCTAATGACACCAGTCCAACAGGAAGAAGAGAGGGAGAAGATGGATGTGAGAGGTTTAGAGAAAGATGACATATTAGAGAGATCAATTCCTTCAGCAGCAGATCACTGGATCACTGACTATGCCCCACTTTAAAGGGCTGGACAACTGTAGAGCTTCAGCCTGTGAAACATCTGCAGGTGGAAAAGCTGAGATAATGGCAAAGGTGACTGCCCAAAGGAATGTCACCTTCTGCTCTGGGAAGTGCAGGATTAGGACAGAAAGATCCCTTTCATGGCATCACTGAACACTGCCCATTAAGTTTATGGTATCTCGCTGTGGCTCTGGACAGTGCCAGAAATAAGGTGCTGGACCAGACAGGCTAATGAGCAATTTTTAGCTCAAAGACGCAGTCTGGAGTATGGCACCTGAAGGAAAACAGTCAGCTTGCCTCCAAGGCAAACACACGCAAGCAGTGCTTTAACGAGCAGATGTTAGAAATCCACCTGAGGTACCTCGTGAGGATGCACTGTCAGTTTGCAAGGCTGGAAAAGTTTAAATGGAGCTATAAAATGAGGTCAGGCTTGATAGAGGCTGCTGACGGGCAAACTGTGGAAGGGGAGAACAAGAAGACGACCTCCTGCTTTCTTGTTCCAACCTGCAGGGCCCTAAATATAGACATCTCTGATGAGCCTGCTGCCGCTCCCCACTCTGTCAGCTGTACTTCGCAAGCCCCACTGCACCCTTCCAGCACTCAAGGAGAACAACTTGCGGGGCAGGTGCTGGGAATTGCTTGCATTCACTTTTTAGAATTCGGAGCTACAAATCCTGGACCTCCCTTCGGTCCTCAGCACAATTTCCCAGCAGCAGGATTAGTGTGATGCTGCAGTGGGAGGCAGGAATACCCCTGAAACAAGGATAGTAGCTCTTCGAATGAAGCAGTGGGGAAATACTTCCACATTTCAGGAACAGATATTAAATGATGTAGTGCAGGGAATGGGAAGATCTTCAGCAAAGACCCAAGGCAAGACAATTTCTTATCTTGACTGATTCTTCAAATGAATCTGGTGCTACCGCATGGCCAAAATCTGTCAATCCACAGGAGACAGGCGAAGCTGACTGACCTGCTATTCCCATGAAGGGAGAAACCCTGCTTGAACCTTACTTGCACTTACAATGGGAGAAACCACTGTAATGTTGCAGTTGACTGGAGAGATTGAATGGATTTGTGAATTTCAGCATAGAACTGTCTAGAGCTCTTCCTACACTGTCCAATTTTTTTTTTTTTTTTTTTTTGTTAACATATTGATATGTTTTAGCAGTCTGGCTTTTGGTGAAACAGCAGCAAATTCACTGCAAAATGTTGCATGCATTTTCTGTAGAGTCTGAGGGAACACGGATTAAAGTCCGCTTTGGGAAGACAATGTCATCCTTTACATGCAGTCTGCAGTTCAAACTCTGAATCTGACTGGAGCATCTCCCCTATGAGGAAAGGCTGAAAGAGTTGTTCAGCCTGAAGAAGAGGAGACTGAGAAGGGACCTTATC